>JAFIRS010004871.1:0-72325 GCA_018342105.1 Gonioctena quinquepunctata
CACATTCATCAATACTCGCAGTTCACCCCATCAACGACTCCACACATTTTATAAGAGACATCCCCACCCCATTTCCAGTAGATGGGAGTGTGAAGGTCAGTGCGCGCTTGAACATCAACACATTCATCAATACTCGCAGTTCACTCCTACCTCTCTCACAGGATGAATGCCCTCCTCGCTTGGAGAGTGCAAGGATTCATGAAGGTCATGACTACACAGAATATGTATGCCTACACCACAACTTTAGTCAAGGTCAAACAAACATCGAGATCAAATCTTAAGGTTGCCGAAACAATCCCAACATCAAAACTCAAGGTCAAATCTCAAAGTCAAAACTTAATGTTATGAATCTCAAGGTCATATTCAAGGTCAAGTCGAATCTCAAAGTCGACCAAACCCAATGTCAAAACTCAATGACAAATCTCAAAGTCAAATCTCAAGGTCAAACACACACACATTGCACACCTGCAACCATTCAAGGTCACACGTGACGTCATAGTGGTGGGGGGAGAGCCAGAACCGGCTTAAATCTCCTACTTTTACTCAACATGTTGTATAACTATCTCTAAGCGTTTATTTAATATTGATTATTTTGTAATTTTTTCGCCACCGAAAGAAGACCAACTTGAATTCAAATATCCTCTTATCTGTTACTCACACAGGACTCAAATTCACCTTTTATCCAGAAAATATTGACTGATTTCAGAAATATCGAATGAAATACCATATTTTATACATGGTATCTGAAAAACATGTTCATGTGGGCGATTAGGAAAAATTCCCCTTAGTCATTTTATTTGAATAGGACACTCTGTATGTCATGCCATATTCGGATTCTACTAATAAATTCCAATTACTTTTACCCAGCATGGCCTGAACCTTACCCCTCACCCTTTCTAAAATATTAATTAGTATTTTTTCTGACTACCGAAATGAAACCAAATCAAAATGAAATATCTTTCGATACAGTACATACACAGGACTCAAATTTGATGAATAGTTGATCATATGGAAGAGCTTCCTTGAAATCACATGAATCAACCATATTTTATGGAAGGTGTTTGAATAACATCTTTGGCAATTTGGAAAAACGTCCATTGGTAATTCCTTTTCAGATCATCCTGTATATAATTTCAGTTTCAGATTCTATCTGACTTTTTTTTCTCATACCTATTTCCAAATGTTCCTGATATATTTTCCTAATTATTCCATGCTAAAACTGAATTGCATCAGTTAGAAAAAAACTTTCAGCTTTATCTTCAAAAGTATGAACATTTTGAAACGAATAATTCCAGATTGATTTAATTTTCACTCAGATCATTTCAATTGGGAAGTTCGTTATATTGGAAATGAAAAATGATACGTTATACTGGGAATTGATAATGATAGTACTGTGCCGTCACCAGAAAAGTGCAAAACAAACTTTTAGTTTGACAAGCAGTGATTTCCATGGTATTGCTGTCTGAAGAATGTATTGAAAATGGATAATAATGCACATTCAAATGGAGATAATTTGAATTCGTTTTATATTTACGGTGAGTCACAAAGGAAATAATTGTTTCGAAAACATGCAGGAAATCCAATGAACTTTATCCTAATTTACAGCAAATGAATAGAAAAAAAAATCTGAAGAATTGAACGGAATTGTGATGCGTTTGCGAATATTGAGTCGCCAAGGAATCAAACGAATCCGATAATGGAAATGAAGTACTCAAATGAAATTAACGTCTTGGGGTATTTCCACGCCTACAGTCGTGCATCAATAAAAAATTCTGCTGTTGATTTAGGTATGACCCGCACTTCGACGTGGAGAATTTTAGAAAAACATCAAATGCATGATTATAAATTTTATCAACGTTAATGCATTACATAGAGATGTAAAATTATCTAAAAGGATTTCAATATGGGCTTATGAAAATCGAAGTTCATTTGAAAAATTATATGGATGAATTAATCAAAATTTCGAAGAGAGGGAATATTCAATCGGAAGAACAATATTTCTTGAGCTGTAGAAAATCCCAATTTTATGAAAGAAATATTCAGTTTGAATGTGCTTTGTTTACTCATGAATAATAAATTGTCATATCTTATATCTTCAAACGAGCAATTCTTGTATACAGTGCGAGTTTCTAACTAGGAATAAATTCATTAACTCAAAGACAGTTGTTTTGTTAGAAATATGCCTGGACAGGTCGATTTTTATTTTGAATCGCACTCATTTTTATATAAGAAAATGTTATACACCGTGTCTCAAATTTGAGATATGACTCATCGACTATTTTTTAATGGCAATCCAATTTTTCATGCCTTTTTTTGAAGGGTATAGTAAGTTACATATGCGTACCAAATATCAAATCTTTATTCCTAGTCGTTTGACAGATATTCAACAAACATCAACTAATTCGAAAATGACATTCACCCGATCTAACTGATATCAACTCAAATATGTTTCTTCAATAAATGCTCAAAATGTCATTAACTAACTGATGATATCCTGAACGGAATTTAAACTCGTTTTGAACATTTCTAATTACTTGGGCGGAAATTAGTCTACACTCCTGTCGAATTCGTTCTTGTAACTGCTCAATCATATCTGTCAAACGACAAGGAATAAAAATTTGATATTCGGTACGCATGTGTAACTTACCATACCCTTCAAGAATAGTCATAAGAAAACTAGAATTGACATTTAAAAAAATAGTCGATGACGTCATATCTCAAATTTGAGATACGCTGTATAACATTCTCTAAAAACAAGCGCAATTCAAAATTAAAATCGACCTGAAAGGGCATATTTCTAACAAAATAACTGTCTTTGAGTTACTGAATTCATTCCAAGCTAGAAACTCGCACTGTATATGTGCAGTCAGGCTTTCGCAAAGGTTTCAGATCTACCACAGCACTTCTCACATTGTATATGACATCCTCAGGGCAGCTGGTCAAAGTTCATGTACTGCTTTAATTCTGCTTGATTCCACTCGAGCGTTCGATACTATCAACTTCAAGCTCCTCCCAAACATTCTTCATTGTGTCGGATTCTCTCAGGAAGACATTGGAATGATTCAAAGCTATATTCATGACAGACAACAAAGAGTAAGAATATATAATAATACTTCAGAATTTGGCCCTGAAGTCCGGAGTCCCGCAGGGATCCATTTTGGGTCCAATGCTGTTTTCTATATACACCTCAAAACTTTTAAGCTCTCTACGGAGCTGTTATGCCCATCTCTATGCGGATGACTCCCAAATATATTATAGTTTATCTGCAGAGATGGTTGATGACTCTTGTGAGCTGATTAACAGTGATATAGCTGCCTTTGTAAAATCAGCGTCGGAAAATTGTCTAATCATCAATTCTATCAAGAGTTATACTACTTGGCTCGCTGAATGATAGAAAAAAAATTACCGATACTGTTAATTTACAAATTGACGGTGAAAATTTAACGGTCGTCGAAGAGGCTGAAAATCTGGGTGTGGTGATTGACGCTGATTTAAGGTTTCATAAACACGAAAAGATCAATCCAACAAGCTCATGACTCACTGAAAAAAATTTATGGTAACAGGCACTTACTACCAGCACACATCGAAACATCGTTATGTGACAGCCTGGTGTTATCAAAATTCAATTATGCACATTCTGTATATGTCCCAATTAACAAGTTCCTTCAAAAAAAAGATACAGAAGCTACAAAATGCGTGCTCAGGACTTATATATGGCATGAGACGCCGCCAAAGATTCTCACACAAACTGAAGGAAGTCGGGTGGTTGGACATGGAACATAGGAGGATACACCATGCAGCTACTCTTTTTCATAAAATTATCTGCGAAAAAACTCCCATCTATTCATACAAAAAAATATCTTTCAGAACAGACGTACACAATATAAATTTTGAGACACAAATCTGCTCTCACCTCCCCGCTTCAGAAAGGGAATTTTCAGACGTTCATTTACATACCAAATCTTTGAAATATACAACCCCATTCCTCTGGCAATCAAGAACTCCAATTATCCCATGTTCAGGATGAAATTTGAAAGAACCTCATATCACTTATCAAATGTGAATACTCTTCTAACTTGGTACTCACCAGTTTGCCTAACTCATGTAGATTTATGAAAAGTATAGATGGATAATTTGTGAGATAAGTAGGGAAATTACTATATCCTCGCACATAGACACATAATTTTTTGAGGTTAAGTGGGAAAGCAACTTCGTAGTGGAATCCCTTCACTATTGAAGATGAACTTTGCCTTTTGTTTCTAGTAGCTGTCAATATTAGCAATATTCTACACTTGTATTACAAAAATTTGGGAACAATAAAGACAATCATTATTATTATATATATATAAATATATATGTATTGTTATGTATTGATAAATTGAATAATAATGGTTTTTGTTATAATATGGAAATTGCTAATATTTTTTGCTATTCTTTGTGAGCCAAATTGTTATGATATAGATAGATATTTTTGCCCTGTATAATATTGCAATGATGTAATAATAATTGCTAGCTACGTCACTGTTCTCTCGTCACGTTGCTGCCAATTGTTATCATTTTCCTTACCACAGCTAGCACAGTTGGTACACCTCTTATCTCAGATAGCCGGTTCAAGGCAATTTAGCCACTACTTGATATGTCAAAACTCAATTTATTCAATGGTCGTAGGAATGATTGTTGATCATTGTAGAAAACAAACAACAAAGTATCAAAAAGCAATTATTTCATTTATTCAGGAAGACTTAATTTTACCTGGCCTGCGAAAAATAACTTATACTGATGTGAATCTACAAATATTCACGGATAATCATAAAAATGAAATCATGGATAGATAGACAGAACCTCACTTTTTCCTTGAGAGTGAAGTTTTCTGTTATAATTCAAAATTAAGTGAAATAAAGTTCTTCAGATGTGAAATACGTTATTTGTGAAATTGTTCAGGACCGGATGTGCACTATTAAAAGTTTTTATACCTGGCTGGAAATGTCGGTGTTCAAGATATGCCCTGAAACTGGATCCCTTCTCGCTCCAAGCTCTATCGGAACTCCAATACCATAAATCAGGAACCATACAGATGCAGAAATCAGCTTTGGATACTTGGATATGTTGTATAATTAAGGTAATATTGGTTTTGTTCTTCAAATGTTGGAATTATTTCGTTTTTCTTCTCCAAAAATGATGCGTGGCATTCCTTTCTGAATTTTTTCCCATCCTTTCGGCTTTGTTTTCTGTCACCTAGATACGAATTTTTCTTCCTCTTTTTTCATTTGAATTTTTGAATTCGTGCACCAAATTGTCACATTTCACTGTTTGGGTTCATCGTATATAATTTATATATACAACTATTTTTCCATTCTTATTACTATTTACAAATTTCAATGATAATTGCTCATGACATCAGCCCGTTGTTATTCTCTCACAATTTCCAATTTTCCATATGGCCATCTATTCCCTGATTGGCTATTCTCATCAAGAAGTTTGCTGTTCTACCATTGGTTACTTTTAGTTATCTACATTTTCATATACTGTATGTTTCAAATTTATAAATGTGTTGATCACTTTTTATTCATAAAAATTTTGTAAATCTAGACTTTTTGTTGTCTTTTTACCAATTAGGGGTTATAATCATTATGACAGTGTATGTAATTGATTGTGTTATAGTATTTTGACATTTTTATCTATCCATATTTTACAAATAAACAGAACTTCCAAAATTATGTAAAAACAATCTCTTGAAACTAATAACTATTTAGTAATTATTCTTTTTTGTGGGTATTTTCCTTTTAAAACTTATAACTGGCATAACATAACATAACAGTATATATATATATATATATATATATATATATATATATATATATATATATATTAGGATGTTCTTTTTGGGTAAAGCAGCAAGCAAAACATGTACTTTTTTAACACTGTAATTCCGATATTTCGAGAGTTCAGGAAAGCTACAAAAGACAAGTAAAAATAGAACAAATTGATGAAGAGAGAACCACCACACAACAGTACTTACTGTGTGGATGAGATTGAATGCTATGGATATAAGAATTGAGATATAAATAATGCACATTATGATTACATATGTCTATGAAAAACAAATCAACATTTAGGAACGTCTAAGAATTAAAATTTTGAGGAAAAGTGGTGAAAATTACATTTTTAAGCAAATGCACAAACGGTTATATTATTGTTGGTTAGGAATAAAATAAATGACAGACATAGAAAGTAACATTCTTGTTTGTTCGGAAACATATAAATGACAGTTGGCATAGAATGTACCATAAAAATTCTCCTGAAGTGTGACAGATAGGTTACGAATTGGATGCTACTTGTGAGTATCTATGCCAATTGTACCAATTCAAAGGAGATATTATGTTTTTTATAGGAAAATTGGCCAAATTATGGAAATATTTATCAATATGTAGTAAATATGAATATATTTCATTCAAATGGTTGAGGTCTGTTTTTTTATTCAAGCAATGATCGGATTTCCATAAACTGTCTCTTAGTGGAGTTGCATTCCTTAGTCAAAATTTTTGTGTTACTATAATTCATGATGTGTCACGTATCATTAACATGTTCACTTAATGCACATCTTCCAGGATCACATATGCAGTCACTTTTGTGTGATGTAATTCTATCTTTGAGGGGCCTCGAAGTCTGACCCATGTACGTTTTTTCACAGTTTGAGCAAGGAATGCAGTACACCAACTGTGATTCTGAGGTTAGGGGCGTTCCGTCCTTAACTTTGGTAAAAATGGAATTTATCGTTAAAATTGTTCTATTTGTAATTTTTATTGATCAAACTCTCCGAGAATATGAGCGAGTTTGGATGAGAGTTCTGTGATATATGGAGGAGACGTAAAACAACATTGAATAGGGATCGTGTCAACAACAACATTGATACTGGTGACGTTAATATGTGGATTGTTATTTGTGTTATTGATTGCTTCATTTGTGTTGATGGTGGACGTACTATATAATATATTTTTTAATAAGGATAGAATTTATCAATTATTAGGTTATATAAAGTTTTCAGATTATGTTGATGTGACGAAGAGTCAGAAATACAGAGTATTTGATGTTTAATTTGTTTGACCAGATTACCCTTAATGTACTGTTTGTGGTACGAATGATAGTTTATAAATCTTCTACTACTTATGGGTTTTCTATACCAGTCAATGACTGAGGTATTATCCACTATACGACGAAATTTTGTGTCCAAAAAGGGAACACTATGTTCTTCATCTTCACATTCTATGGTGAACTGTATGTATGGGCCATAGCTGTTGAATATTTCGACTACTTCTGTAAATCCATTTTGTGGTAACGCTATATTCAAGTCATCCACATATTTCTTAATGAAAAACAATTCAAGACGTTAAACTTGTAAGATGATATCTAGCACGTCATTCATGACATTCGTTGCAAGGATGGAACTTATCTTAGCCCCCATGGGGGTTCCGAAAGTCTGTTTATAGAATTTATTATCGAAGGAGAAATAAGTATTATTAAATGGAGAAGTAATCAATTGAAAAAAGGTTTTTTTGTCAATACCATAGTGGTGCATGATACAGTCCAATTTTTTGTCAATTGTTCTTGAACAAGCCTCCAAATTCACTTTGCTAAAAAAGAAAACTACATCTAAACCAGATATAACGTATCCTTCAAGGAATATCATTTCATCAAAAATTGTTTTCACTTCGAGCGAGTCTTTAATATAATATTCATTGCTCTGATCATACGAAACGGTCAAAATGTCTGTCAAAAACGATGCTAAAAATTCTGTTCGGTTACCAATGGAAGAAATAATTGGTCTTGCTGAAACTGTGGGTTGATGGATTTCAGGAAGGGCGTAAAACTTGGGGCAAACCCCTTTATATGTGATGGGTTTCGTTTTTTTAACTCCATCTAGTTGGTTTGAATTGAATAAGTTTTCAATTGATTGATTGCATTCAATTTGGATTTTAGACGTAGGGTCTTTCAGAAGTGAACAGTAAGACTGATTATTTTCTATCAATTGATTGGATACATACTGGTATTGGGATTTTTCTAGAATAACTGTGACATTGCCTTTCACAAATTTAGTTACCACACACAGTTTGGATCATTTGATAAAATATTTTGTTTGGAAATATGAACGGGATGTTCATAAAATCAGAAGTGGAATCATCTGCGGCTGAAAGAGAAACTCTAGTCACTATCTTCCATGTGGGGTATCCATGTTGAAAAGGGAAACATTCTCAATTGAATAGAAATATTTTTCTGGGAATAAAAAAAAAACACGACAAAGATTAGGTTATTTTTTGTGAATGTCTAACAGAAAACAACTACTTTCCCCGCTAAAGCCACGCTGGACTCCAAACTACATCTGATAGATATTCTGAAAGGACCCTAACTCAAAAGAAAAAATCTGAAGTTGAAAACTTGCATTTTTATTAAGATAGTTATTTGATTTTATATTCCAGTCTTAATTGAGAACTCATATAGATGAATGAGGCAAAGAAGAATGTTTTTCAGAAAAAAATTCCCACCAGAAATCATTTGTAACATTGACGCAAGAGAGACATCGCATTCAGAGGGACTTCAATACATTTTTGTCGACGAAAATCTATTTCACGCTTCCACGATCATCAGGAAGACTGGAAGAAATGGGAAACAATTTTTCTAGGAGCAATCTCACGTTGCAAAGATGGAAAGAAGTAAGAAAAATTTCTTTTGGAGAGACACTTTGAAATAAGTATTTTTTTACATCAAAACCGGTCATGGGGTATGATAGATTGATTTGTTTGGAAATATGAACAGGATGTTCATAAAATCAGATGTGGAATCATCTGCGACTGAAAGATACACTCAAGTCATCATCTTTCATCGTTCAAGATAACCTCTTGTGGGGTATTCATGTTGAAAAGGGAAACATTCTCAATTGAATTATGAATAGAAATATTTTTCTGTGAATTAAAAATTCCACGATAAAAATGAAGTTGGTTTTTGCGAATGTCTAACAGAAAACAAGTAATTTCCCGTCTCAAGCCACGCTGGATATTGAACTACATCTGATAGATATTCTGAAAGAACCCTAACTCAAAAAAGTTTAAGAAATGTTTTGAATAATTTAAGTAATTAGTAATTATGTAGTAGATTGTGCTATGAATTAATGTTTTGTCGCAGGGTTGTTAATTGATGATATAGTATTTCTAATCCCAATTGGACCGACATAAGAAGTTTCGAGAAGGAATTATCTTCCACATGACAGAACTTTTTCATGATTGTACCAGGAACGCTTTGGAAGTAAACACACTGGTAGTATATAAATTTTCCATTTGCCGGGCAGTGCATATGAATACTCCACGTAGTGCTCTTATTTTTATTGCCGTTCCAATTGGGATTAGAATTTTGGTCCTAATGCCAGAAAATTGGAAATATCATCGGGAATAAATGTGTTTGAAAAATATTTTATCCAATTTGTTTTACATTTCAATATGTTTTAGAGAAAATCATTGGTGAGAGATTTCATTTTATGTATGTCTGTATTCTTTGTTTTGTGGAATATTTTATTATATGTTCCCATTTGAGAACTTGAGAATTCTAAAAATATAGCTCCATTTGTGAGTGAAATAACATCTCGTTTGGGTAAAGTCAATTGATTTTTCAATTTTGAAATATGTTTATGATTGAGATTTCAAAATTAAGGAGTTTGAATCCTAACCTGTTACAAAATTTACTGGATTGGTTACTAAAATTAATATCTTGTTTCAAAAGAAGGTCATCTACTTGTGTTGTAGAATGTGAGATGTGACTCGGAAGTAGTCCTATTGATCGAAGGAAGCACCTAGGGTTATATTCCTTCGCTAATTTCATCTTAATCCTGGACCAGTTCTTCAACTTCACCACTGTGGGAACTCAATATGTAGCTCGAATGTGTTGGTAAAAACCTATACCCAGAGTTCAGTAGAAAGGTAGTAATACTGACTAGTTAGGATTCAAAATAGGTAGGTTATATTGGATGAAGCAGCAAGCAAAACGTGTACTCTTTCAACACTGTGATTCCGATATTTCGACAGTGGTTACTGTCATCTTCAGCGAAGGTACAAAAAACTAGTAAAAATAGTACAAATTAATGGTGAGAGAACCATTGCAGAACAGTACTTACTGTGTTGATGAGATTGGATGCTATGGATGTGAGAATTGAGATATGAATAATGCACATTATGATTATATATGTCAATGAAGAACAAATCAACATTGAGAAACATCTATTGATTAAAATTTTGAGAAAAAGTGGTAGAAATTTAATTTTTAAGCAAATGCACAAACGGTTATATCATTGTTGGTTAGGAATAAAATGAATGACAGTAACATTCTTGAAAGATAAACGCCATGTAGAGTGAAATAAATAGAAAAATCGAATTTAACGGTTTTCTTCACATCAAAGATTCGATATAAATTGAACCAGAAAATGGTAGATCTCAGGAGATTTTCTGGTTTAATTTATATTGAATCTTTTATGTGAAGAAAACCGTTTAATTCGATTTTTCTAGTAACATTCTTGTTCGTTCGGAAACATATAAATGACAGTTGGCATGGAACGTACCATGAAAATTATTTTTAGGTGTGACAGATAGGTAACGAATTGGATGGTACTTATGAGTATTTTTTCGCCAAGAAATCCAATCCAAAAATATTTATTTTGTTTAATAAGAAGATACATCTGACTTAACCCAGTATATACACACTTGAGAACTACTATACATAAATATTCACAAATACGTATGAACAGACGCTTGATCTTCGTACGGAGAGCGAAGGGTACGTCCCCGCCTGTTGGCGATGGCTCGGTACATCTTCGGTTGACATCTTTGAAAAGTTCTGCTGCTGAAACTCCCCTTCTGCTTTCGCTTATCGCAGTAATGTCTTCTGTTTTTATTTTGTGAAATGTTTGAACAATTCTGAGTATGAGTTCCATGTCCACGTGTTTCAAATTATGCAGATAATAGTCTGGAAAAAGGGGTGGCGCAGGACATGAAATTGCGCAGGAAAAAAACAGCTCAACCTGAAAAAAACAGCTCAAAATAATGTTGGTAGGTACATTTGTGTTTTGACAGTTTTGTGTTTGTGTATTTGCGTGTCTGGTTTGAGTTCTTCAAATTTGAGGGGTCTTTGTGGTTGTTGTGTTGTTTGTGTTTGTGAAATTTGAGATTATTTGATGTTTTGAGGGAGTTTATTTGTGTATTTTTGAGTTTCATTTGTGGAGATTTGTGGTTGGTTTTAGTAAAAAAATTCTGTTCAAGTAATTCTGTTCCTAATTTGAGTGAGTTTTAAGTGTGTCATTTACGGTTTGGTTATTCGAGAAAAATGAATTTTTGGATTTATTTCAGTCGTTATTGTGGATTTTTATTTGTGTTAGTTAGTTTGAGATGTAAAAAAAATTGTGTGGTTTTGGCCTCGATCGAATCTCTGATATGTGGAACTCACGTTTAGCAGGTTTGGCCAACGTCTCTCATTTAATTGTTTGTGTTGTTCAAGAATTTAAGTATTCAGTTTTTGAGTATATCAGTGAAACGTTTTCACCCCCGGCAGCGGATCCCGCAAGCGATGCAGGTACTCTTGGGGGTCAATCCGCCGTCCCCACATGCCCCCTGGCCCGCCCCAGCGGCGAGACGTATCACCAGTCTGTTTGTGTGCCTATTAATTTTTGTAATAGCTCTTTCAGTGAGTTGGTATCTGTGTTCAGTATGTTGAATATCGCATACAACATTTCCGGTATTCGTGGTTGTCCTTTCAGGTTTGTGGGGGAGCCGTCCAATTCTAGAAATTCTCGGGCGTTTGTAATGTTTCCTTGCCTTGGGGGTGCGCTCCCACCCTGACCTCCCAGGGTGTGGGTTGGCGGTCTGCTACTTCCGGTTTTTATTTTTCCATCTGTTGAGGCTTGTATTCCTCTGTCTCGAAGGGCTTGTAAATATGCTTTACAACCCTTGTAATTTGCTGGGTGCTGTTGTTCGCAATTGGCACATTTTGATAGGGTGTCAAAGCTTTTTGTGCATGTTTCTGAAGTGTGATTTTGTGCACATTTTACACACATTGCAGGTATGTTGCAATTTGGGGCTGTGTGTCCCCATCTCTGGCATTTCCTACATAAGGTGATGGGCGTTCCTGCTCTCCTGGTTTCCCATGAGACCTGCCTATTCATTATTATTCTTATTTTCTCGTTCAATTTCTCGAGGGTTGGTTGCCTGTTTGCCTATTTGTCATTACGAGGAACGTTGTCCTTACGGTTCTTCTCATTTTATAAATTTTGATAATGACCAGGGAGTGCCTTGTTGGAGTGGTCTTCTGTTTTCTTCTGTATTTTGTATGTCGTCTAGTCCTTTTAGGACATGCGCATCATCTTTTTTCTCTCCCTGCGGGTAGGTAAAAAATCCTATTCGATTCGCTTCTAACATTTGCTTGGTTCGTTTTAGCTCATGACTATCTATCATGTGGATATGCTTGTTGTTATTTAAGAATTTAACACGATATCCATTTTTGCCTATTTGTCCCATCTTTATTTCCATTTCTTTCCCCTCCAAGATGATGGGGGGAGGGGTGGTTCTTTCACTGTTTGGATTTTTGCCCTTTCGTTCCCTGGTGGTTGAGGGGTGTTATCCCTCTTTTCACCGGTTTCTGGGCAATTTCTTAGGGAGTTTAATGTTTTTTTCCGTTTTATTTTTGGTTTTATGTTTTTTCTGTTTGTTGTGTCCCATTCATTGTCAGTCGATCCTACGAACTCTTCGTCACTGGACGTGTCTTACGGCCCGTTTGTCTGGACGACCTTGACAGTGATAGGTTTTTTCTTAATTTTTTCCATCAACTTTGATCGCATTGTTATTTCTAGGGTCTTCTGGATTTTTACCCTGGTCTTTATTCGTGTTTTTTGCTACCCTTGTATTATCTGTTTTTCCATCAAACCTCTCAATAGTGACTACTGATGGATACAGACATGGTGGTGGCTCAATTTTTAGAGGTGGGATATTCGGCTTTGCTTTCTCATTTTTCTTTTCGAATTTCCTACTATCCTCCTCGGTAATCTTATTTTCCACGAGGTTTTTCTCGGTTGACAGTTGTTCTATGGTTTCCATAGCTCCTCAACTTCTTTGGATTTCCTCCAGTTTTTTCTCTGCCTCTCGGTATTTTTGGGATTTTCCTGGAGTTTTTTCATCCGTTCCTGAGTTGGAAAGATGATTGAAATATTCATTTCCATAAACTCTTCGTTTCTTGGATTGTTTGCTTCGTTTAGTTCAACGACGTTTACTTTATATATTTCCTATATTTCGGGATCTTCTCTTTTTCAGATATCACAGATTGTATAATATACATCTGTGTATTTGTCTGGATCTTTTAGGTATATTGTTTTGCCATTGGTTACATCTTGCATCCATAGCATGACTCTTTCACATTTTCTTTATATGTAATTAAGTTCTGTTTCCTTGACAATATTTATTGTCGTTAGGTCTTTCAATCTTTCTGTATTGCGCGCTTTTCTGATCAGCATCGTTCTCAGATACTTCTAATATAGGCCTGAATAGGTTTCTCCTATTAGTCTTTCAAAGTTATCATGTTTCTTCTTATCTTGCATTCCGAGGAATCTTCTCTTATATTCGTAAAAGTCTGGACAGTTTGGGGTGTCTTACCTGTTCCAGTATCCGTTGTTACATGTTTCTTTGTTCTCATTTTCGAAGAATTCTTGAGTTTTTTTCACTACTGATATCTGTCGTTTCGTGATGTGCCCCTTGATTTGTAATGGTGATTGGTCGATTGCGCACGATCGTAATGATTGGTTTCCTTTGTTTCTTGCGCTGTTTTGTGTGGGGCCGGAAGAGATCGTATTTGAATGCGTTGTTGCCAGATCGCCACAGGCATCCTGTCAAGTCCCATGATGCGGTAATTGAATAGTCCACACGAAATTACTTTTGCGGACCCAGTGGGAATTGTCCTGAAACCAATAGTAACTGTTTTGTCGATTGGTGGGATTTTCTTGAGACCAATAGTAACTGTTATGTCGATTCATCGCTCCACAAAATTTGATAGATTATATTGGAATTATGGGTACTATAACATGAATACAAGCAATGAATTCAAGTCGTCGTTTGAAGTCCGTGTGAGTTGAAGCTTGTACCAACTGAATTTTAAATGTGTTTGTTTTCTATCAGAATTTTCTGTACAGTAGATTTTCTCCCACCGACTTATTCTGCAAAAGTATGGATAGGATCACGTAAGGCATCCTGGAGTTTTTGCACAAAGAACAAAGATATAACTTTTTGAGAATGAGCAGTGAATTAAAGTTGACAGTACAATTCGAAAACATTTGTTACCATGGCATCAACAAGCATAAGCTAGTTGATTGAGATGTGCAATGCGATGCAATTCGCGCAGAAGTTAGCCACATTTATAAGAACCAACTTCAATAGCATATTCAACTGCTGTCGATAGGGAAATCACCCAATATGTACAGGTAAGAAAAAGTATTTTCCCTACGAGTGGAACTCAAGTTCTTAGACAATTTCTTTTTTTGGTGAAACCATTAAAGTTCACGTCTATCGCTCATACGGAGATATTTGAAAGGCACTGCAATACTCTGATGTGTCATTGAAGCAAAATGACAAATAAACTGAGCTCAACAGGGTATATGCGTGTGGTTCTGCAAATTTCATTTTGATCGTTCGAATCATATTGGTCCAAAGATATTGTGAAAATTTTGTAAGATTTGGTGGACTTTCCATATTCTATAACTTTTGAGTATAACTTTTTGAATTGGTTGACAGTAGCGATACGTTCATTCTACGAGTACATTCTCTTGTTGCCATATAATCGGATAAATAAGTAGCGATTGGTAACTTCAACAAAGCAGAATTGCAAAGTTATATTCAAATTTAATCCTCAAATTTGTTATAAAAAATTAACAATCCAGAAGATTCATTGAGTGACATTCCACCCAAAATCCTGGAAACTGTCGATTCTATGAATATTCCAGAAAAGTCTCGCTGGCGTTACGAGGAAGAATTTGCAGGATTTGAGTTGTGGTGTGAGGAGAAAAATACACTAGCACTGAAAGAAGAGGTATTTATACTTTCAACACTTATCAAGAAATATTTGCCCGTCAACCGTGTGGTCGAAGTACAAAATGATTAAACTCATTGTAAAATCGAAGGGAGACATAGATATAAGCAAATATTTTAAATCAACGGCATATCTAGAAAGACTGAATGAATATTTCAAACCCAAGAAATCGATTTTTTTCGAAAAATAGGATATCGATGAATTCTTATCTGATGCTCCAGACAACGACAGGAAAAGTGCAATAACTGAACAAAATTTCAGAAATTAAACTTTCTGACTTTTGTGAAAAATATTTTTTCTATTTACCTTCATCATTGAATCCCGATCTGAATCATTATTCAAAATATCGTGTAACTGTTCTGGAAAACATACTCTCGACTTCATAGTTCGATTGTTTCCTGTCCTACTGAGATGTCTATACTGTCATCAATTAGCTAGAAGTCAATATAGAGAATAATCCAATTTTAAGCATTGGGTATGAGTATGCTTTCTTCAATTTTTTGGAACGGTAATCAAAATAGGCAACCAAACCTTTTTCGGAATATTGTCAACTTTTTTGTTGATACACCATCCTTTTTTTCTATTGCAGTAACTGCAGCGGTTTTTCTACTTCTCCGACAATAATCCGCTTCATCAATATATTGGCAATATTTTTTGTCCCTACCTCAATTCATTTTCATCAGATTTTGGCGATAAGTGTCACAATAACTAAGGAGGTGATAGATAACTGAAAACCATGACTATTATACACGGTTTTAGCAAAAAGCAGTGAACATAAGAATTCCGATATATGCTACTAGACAAATAACCCAAATAAATATTTGTAGTTCAATATATTGGAACTCATAAAAAGCAAATGAATTCCATCACAATCAATTCACCCTCTATCGATATCCTCAAAAATTGATGGAGTGAATGGAGTTTCCAGTAGACATCGTCGAAACCGTGACAAATTCCACTGGAAGAGGCCTATCCAATTATTTTTCAAAGCCCGCGTTGCGGTGACTCTTTCCAGAGGGTTCTGTAATCGTATGAAACCTTCTTTACTTTCAGTTAGGCCTTACTGCTTTAGTGTCATCATCCCCGTCTCTCCAAACAACGGAACTTCAAACAAAGGATCAGGTTGAGGGCAATTTTATTCTCCGGTCATCACGGGTTTTCCAAAGTTGGGAGTTTTTGTTCCCAGGGTGGATTTACCATTAGAGTGGTTTTAGTTGTAGATATATGTGGATACTTTAACAAGATGGCAAATCACTCGTAAATTTCTGGAAAATTATGGGACCCTGAAAATTATCGTCATATTCTGCTGTAAACTTCAGATGAACTTCCAGTGGCCGATTATCAGTTATAATCTCCCTAGAGCTTGAATAATTTCCGAAAATTTTTTCGCTAAAAAATTTACGGAGATTAATTCAAGCTCGCGGGAGATTCGGTACGGAAATTTTATACCAAAAATTATTTTGAAAAGAAAATACAATTTTTGACAGTTTAGTAAGAGTATATTGTCTTTGATGTTTGGTGCCTTAATAAATTGAGGTGGCTATGACATGACTTTTCCTTGACGCTTTGATTGAAAAGTTTCAAAGGCGTACTTAGTAAAATTTTATTCGTGAATAAAATGTTGCGTTTTGGAAAAGATAGTCAAATAATAGAAGCTGAGGAAGATAACTTAATTCCGTCCAATCGAAGAAATCAAACTCAATGATATGGCAACAATTTTTGGCCTTTTGTGAAGAAAGAAAATATAAAATTGGAGAACAAACATCTGTAGTAGAGCTAGCTGGAATTGGTTGTGAAGGTAGAGAATTATTCTTTATTTTGATTTTTTTTTGTATATAGGTTAGGGCATCGGCAGGTTAGGTTACCTAAATGTATTATGACAGAGTTTTTTGTTTCAGATTATGTGGAATTCAACTGCTAAACAGTTACAAGAAGTGTATTTGGCCAAATTCCAGCTTAAGTTTAATCCATTTTCAGAAGAACTGCGCAAGAAGCAAAGCGGCGAAGTCTACAAAACGAAGAGTACAAACATATTATACAAATGTGGGATTTTAACGAGCCTGTAGGTTTGCAGCGAAAATTCTTTCACGTTATTTCATGAGAACTGGCTTGGAGCGGTGGGGAAGGGATCACCAAAGTTTAGTATTTTGCATAAGAAACAGACCATCAAGGTAATTTTACAGGAAGAATTGAATATAATCAGGTTTTCACAAAAACTGCTAAAGGTGGGTCCAATAAACTCGCGAACAGTAAGTGGCTTATAAGAAATAAGAGCAATCCGATTAAGTGTCCAGTGAGATTGTTTGAAAAGTACATGGAAAAACGTGGGAATCTCCAAGTAGATCGATTAGTTGTTACTCTAAATCCGAACTGGAATGAGCAGTTTTCGAAAGGATGGTATAAAAATTGTCCTATCGGCAAAAATACACCAACTTCTTGGTTAAAAGAATCTTTCTCTGGAATTGGGATCGACATTAAAAAAACTTGAGTGATAAATCATTCTGCAAGAGCCACGGCAGTATCAATTTTGGCTAAAAATGGAGTGCAAGAAGACCAGCTCATTAAGATTATTGTTCTCAACAGTACAAATTCCATAAAACCCTATATTCAAAAATATAAATTAATCTATGAGAAGTGATAACTCCATTGTAAACAACCAAAATACCCCCCAAATGATGAATTCTTCTCCACAAAAAACAACTGCAATACAGTCTGGTTGTAATATTGTTTACAATAACTTTGTTTTCAATATTACCAATTATTAGATTTTAAGCTACTCAGTGAATTCCTTTCATTTGAATACAGTATTTGATAACAAATTGTTTTTATTTTATTTTTTCTTTCCCGGCGGCGCTTATCTATCTTTTTTTTTATTTCCTTGTACTCTAGTATATGTTCTGATCAAGTTGATTGAATTCCATTCAAATCACACAATATTGTAGTACTAGAGGATAGGGAAAAAAAGTAAGTTAGGTTAATTGTGGCTATACGCTTATTTATAATGTTTTTTCATCTCCTTGTACTCTAGTGGAATGAGGTTCGAATCTTTGAATCAAGTTGATTATATTCTAATAAAATCAACAATATTATAGTACTAGAGGATAGGGAAAAAATGTAGGTATGTGTTATATTGTGACTATACGATTACTTATTATTTTTTTCCATTTCCTTGTACTGTAGTAGAATAAGTTTTCAATCCTTGAATCAAGTTGATTATATTCTATTTAAATCACACAATATTATAGTACTAGAGGATAGGGAAAAAATGTAGGTATGTGTTATATTGGACGCTAGGTACCTCATATAGTGATAAACCTATCTATACCTTGTATTTCAAATAGTTTTTTTTACTTTTTCTTTGCCCTAGTAAAAAAAAGTGGGAATCATAGTCTCAAATAAATACATTTATATTTATTATGAATAATTTTATACTACTAGAGAGAAAGGAAAATCAATAATGACGCATGCAAAATCAATGGCAATTTTATGCGGTAACATAAAATCTGTGAAGTTGGCTGTGACTTCCTTTTGTGCGGAATCTGAGCATGTTCAAATTTATCATGAAGATATAATATATTTAACGTATTTGGTGAATAATTCTGGCTTGAATCCCGAACAAGAAGATCTATTCAAAGGTATGAGCAATATTATTCGTGAAATTACATCATATTTAACCCATAAATCCAGTGTTGAGAGGAACAAAATTATATCGAAGTATTACTTTTATTTCATGAAACATAGACATTCAGTGGAGAAAATTCACAGCTTTTTACTTTATTCGTCATTGACAAAAAAAGAAGTGGAAAATGAAATTTCAAAAACACTTGCAATCAATAACTGATGTTGTCAATTATATGTACTCATTTTTTAATTGAAAATGAATATTTGTAAAAAATAATCTATGCTTCTGTTATTCTGGCATCTGCACGTGACAGCGGTCAAGCCAGGGAAATTATCACTTATTGATTCTGCAGCTAGGTCACGTGACAAAATTTTTTTTCGAAAAATTCAGGTTGTCGTCATGGCAACCTGTCAAAATCAAGGCATCTGATTGGCTTGAAACAACAGGTGTAAAAAATATATTATAATTTCATATACGTTAAAGTAATATCCATCGAAGATAACTTTGTCTCCAACTAACCTTTATTTGATAAAGCTCTCGAAGAAATGATAATGAACTTGGGTGATGATGTCCTAGAGGACACAAACATGGATGATGACGATACCGATGATGGTGATGAGGATCCATGTAGCTATGAAAATGTTTGGTATATTGTCAGGAATATGCCCTCCGAAGATGATCGGCCCATATTCTCATGATCTGGGTCAGCATGCTCAAATGTTTATCATACTAATTTTGCTTGAATTTTATTTAACCTCGAATATTATTCAAACTTGAATTGTTTGGAAATGGATCACATCGGACAAAGTGTGTTGGATATAAAAGAGTATTGTTGGCACTATCGTGAGGTTAGAAGTTAGTGTTTGAAAACAATTTCAGAAGTTAATTCAATTTTGAGTATGGTGATACGGTAGAGTAGTACAAGATGTGGACCTGAGTGCTGAGCTAACCAGTTTGCAGCATTGTAACTCTAGTTATTGTATACAGGGTGTCCCAAACTCGATGGCCTATTAGACGTTTCTGGAGAACGGTAACTGTAAATTGGGTTTCTTGGGTAATGAGTTTTGCTCTATCGATATGAAATATTTTCAGCGCTGCAGCGTTGCCTCTTATATTGAAAAGTAGCAACAATTCTGATATTTTAAATGAGGTACCCTGTATATATTGAATTTTTCGCTTTGCTATCGCTTTACGATCATTTTTGTGGAATACTTTTCTATGCCTATTTCAAGCGGTTTTCAATAAATTCATTGATTTTCTCATTTTTTGTGCAAAACATAGCTTCAATTAAATGTTTATTACTGCGGTATTTGGACTCGTACAAGGCTGAAATTTTGGGTGTAGTTTACCAATATTCTGTGCATTAGTTATATCTGAGGAAATTCGTTCTCCATTATACAGGGTCGTCCAAAATTTGTGATTTTTCCAATAGATACAAAAATGGCGAAAAGAACATTTTTTTAAAGGAACACACTGTATATTATCAAATATCCTGGAAGACAATTGAAGTTCCTGTCGAATGATGTATCATGTTTCCTTACCTGAATGGTCCGGTTTCCGAAATAAAAGTTAATTTCTATAAAAATGCCATATTTTGTATTGAATTTCATGGAATACGTCAATATGAAAATTCGACAACTAGTGCATCAATAATATTAATTATATTTGTTACCAAAAATTTGATCGGAAAAGAATTAAAATGGAAGGCAATAACTATTCAAACGAAGTTTTGATGAAATTGTTCATCTTCATGGTCAACGTGATCAAATTATAGCAAGAACACGCAGAAGGTTCTGTAGTGTATTGAAGTGTATGAATGATAAGATGACGAACTGATTGTACAACAGTCACTGAGGCTGCGACGCTACTTCTGTCCCCGGAGGACAGACACGTGATCTGCGAACCGTCACAGGAGTTTAGAAAATCAGGAATACGCAAAAAAAAATTGTGTGGAGTGTCAGGAAAATTTTAGCCTGAGGAAGCTTCCTATGATAAATCGTTGAGAATGATTCAGTAGTTTTTCTGTATGAGCAATCAGGTATGTTTCCAAGCACAAAGTGCATGTAGGTAGTAGAAGTAGCTATGGTCTTTCCCACGCAATTTCCCACGCAAGCTGGTCGGAAAGAAGATATTAGTCATTTTTCAAATGCTGAACTACTGGATAACCAAGAATCCATCCACTCCTTAGTTTTCGGTTAGATCAACAAAATGGAAAACATCATTAGGTAACGTCAAGGACTCAATTACTGCAACCAACATTACCAACTTGACATGTTATCCTGAATGTCTGAATATAAATCCGTAACATATCAGTAGCCAGCTATATTGTAATCAATGGAAATATTCGTGTATATCGTGCCAATTATTTATTTTCGCAGAGCGCTTTCGACGTAGAAGGTCATCTTCAATGCTTGCCTGAAAAGTAAGTGGGTAAGTTAAATTTGGTTGTTTTTTGTACACTTTTCCGTTCGAAATCTTCAGGTAAAACTTACTCGCAGGTTGGCACGAGAAGAATCCATAAAAATAACGATATTCACAATATAAAACAGATTTAAATTGTGTAAAAGAAAAAGAGCTCAAAATTGTAGATATGATGCATCCTACATCGGTAGAACCTGAAGACTTTTGAACTCGAACATTCTTTCTTTGGTCACCATGTGAAAGTGAATAAACATAACTTCAGCCTCAATATGAACGCACACATTCTGCATGAAGTCACTTTGAAGAATTACAACAGGCTAAATTTTTGGAAGACTAACATATCGAGGAAGAACTGGCCTACAAGAACTTTCATTTAAATATAAAAGAAAACTTGAGAAGGTATTTCATTTCCCCACATGGACGTCTGAGAAGAAAGGTGAGAAAAGCAGCATGTGAAACTGTTTGTCTGCTCTGTTCGACTGTCACTACAGAAACACAGAATTGAAGTTATTGACGATTCTTTTTCTGCATTTCTTCTGTTGAGTACAACCTGGCGCTACCTCCTGTGATAAATTAGAACATTTTTATTCAAAAAAAATTATCTTCCACCTTGGATATACCTACAATTCTAATCTGTTTTACTTTCATACAATTTGAATAGATTCTTATTGTGCTTACCTGAATATTTCGAACCAGAAAGATCACAAAAAACAACCAAATTTCACTCACCCACCTACTTTTCAAGCAAGCTTTGAAGATGATCTTCTGGGTGGAGAGTGCTCTACAAAAATGAATTATTTGCACGAAATACACATATATTTTTATTGGTTATGCCACGTGTACCAGCTCCACTTCTAGCTTCATCGTAGCCTATTGTATATGTATTTATAGGAGATGTTTTCCATTTTCAATTGTTATAGCTACTGTTGATTATCTATCCTGATAATCAAGATAACATGTCAAATTGGGAATGTAAGTTGCAGTTGTTGAGTGAAGATGGCGTTAGCTAATGGTGTTTTCCATTTTGTTGATGTAATCTCAACGAAAACTAAGTGGCTGGATTTTGATCGTTTGATTCGGATTCTTACACATTAATCATTATCTGCTTGAGCCACCCTGTACTAATGGGGGGCAAATACCACGAAACCGGTCTACAGATGGTCAGTACGTGTCAAGTGATTTACATTTATTGATTTCGCAACAAAGTAGCCTTGTAGGACTTTGCACGATTATCTGTCGGATGGAATCCAATGTCCGTCGAGGCATATGCCAGGGAGGTATTCATTTTTTAGTGATATTAGTAATTTAGCCTAAAAACTGCAATCATAATTCCAATTCACAAGAGTGGAAGCGACGATGACCCCTCTAATTTTCGCCCTATCTCTCTACTGCCCGTGCTTTCAAAGGTTATAGAGGAACTAGTGATGAAAATAGTTCTTGGAAAAACATTAGATACTGAACTCATCACAGTTCGGATTCCAATACAATAAATGTACAAACGATGCAATCTTTCACTTTCTGGAAAAGATTTATGTAGGTCTGAATTAGGGCTAGGCAATTGGGGCAGTATTCTGCGATTTTCCTAAGGCATTCGACTGTGTCACTCACGGAATACTGCTTCAAAAACTCAGGCATTACGGGTTCAGAGGCGCGAGTTACAAATGGTTTGAGTCCCACTCATGTGAAAGAAAACCACTTGTAAAAATGCATGAGGGAAGCTCTCGTCCCTCTACCACAAATTGTGGTGTGCCACAAGGCTCAGTACTCGGGCCGATACTGTTCCTAATCTACCTCAATGATCTGGCAAGCATAAATATCAGGGGAAAATCCACTATGTTTGCTGATGACACGACATTGATTTGGAAAGGATCAAACATAGATGTCTTAAAAATAATCATCGAAAACGATCCGAGCGAGGTCGAAACTTGGTGTGACTATAACCTCCTCTGCTTCAATTCGAAAAAAACTAGCATACTTACTTATAAAATCACTCAGGCTAGGCGCAAACACAATTATGAACAGGCCGTCTACCAGGTTCCTAGGCAATGAAATTGACGATAACCTGAAATTCTTTTATCACATTCTCGCCCTAAGTAAAAAAGTAGCATCGGGCTGCTTTGCAGTAAGGATGGTATCCAAGGGATTTGGAATACCTATGGCAAGGATGATCTTAACTTTTACTTGGTGGAATCTCACCCAAGATATGGGATAGCCTTCTGGGGTTATTGCACTAAAATATTATTCAATTCCATCTTTGTCATACAAAAACGAACAATAAGATCTATGTCCCGAGCCCACTGTAAACTCTTATTCCTAAAACACAAGATTCTTACTCTAACCTCCTCATTCATACTAAAAACTACTTGCGTGATTCACAAATATCATGCGAATACATATAACACAGAACCTCGAATTATAACACACAATACACGATAGGTGGCAAACAAAAACTAGCGCTCCTCATACCCAGAACAGAGCAGATAAAAAACTCAATAATGTACGAAAGCAAAAGAATCTTCAATAAACTACCTACTACTTTGAAAACAATTCAAATACCGCATCTATTTCGGAAGAAAGTCAAAACAGTACTGCTAATCAAGGCATACTACGACATACAGAAGTTCTTCGACGATAGTCAATTCACATAGAGTCTAAGATATATGCTTGTCACGTCAGAACCTTCCATGTATATTTTGTGTTTATCGTCTCATTTATATTTTGTATACCATCTTATTTATATTTTGTATACAGTCTTATTTATATTATATTTTATATTTTGTATACCGTCTTATTCATATAAATAATCTAGTTTTAGTACACTTTGTCAATAAGATATCTTCTGTTCTTTGACAATAAAGTATGTTTGATGATGATGTAGCCAGCTGTCTTGAGGAAGAAGACGTTTTTCATTTTCAGTGAAATCATAGCTGGCTACTGATGTGTTGGCCTTCTTATATTACACCTACATAATTGTATATCGTTGTTATTGATTTTTTTTCTACTGAATAGTGCACACTATTCATGAATATGAGCGTTGGGTTCTTCGCGTCTGCATTCCTCGACGACCTAAATGAATAATAAAAAAAATAAGAGAAACAAAAGAGTTCACCATTGAACTTGATACTGCAAACAATCTCACGCAGTCGGAGACATCTTCTTTAATTTAACAATAGAGATATATTATTGCTTCAGACTGCGTGAGATTGTTAACGGTATTGAGTTCAATAGTTAATGTCTTGAAACATAATTTTCTGACAATATTTTCTGGTCATCTTGTTTTCATCTTCTTTAAACCCATTGACGCCTGAATTGTTTAATTTGACTTTGAAACGATATTAGTTGTTTTTATTGATTCTCTCCACCCCAACGGGTGCCAAAATAGGTTTAAAAAAAAAACGATTTTTTTCAAAAAATCGGATGGGTCCATATGGTCCCGCTAGGCGCTTTCCTGGTTGAATTACTTCATGATAAAAAAAAACTAATTCCTTGTTTTGGAAGTTTTTATTCCATTATACATTGCAGAATCAAGCGTTAACTACAGTGAAAATCACCATGTATCTATTAGCATTGAAAATATTTAAAAAAACTCAGGCAATATCGAACTTGGTATTCATTACACACTGTTTTTAACAATTTGAGGCAGCACATCGCTTTCTTCTGCTCTCTGGGACTGGAATTAGGCAATTATCAAGCCTATCCTGTCTCATGTTAGCAGACACACGTAGCCTTCCACCCACAGGAGAAGATGTCCACCACTCTGACTCGGAGGATTCTTGCTCCTTGTCAGATATTATTGAAATTATAATACATTGAATTAGGTGAATCAGGATCTGGGCTCCATATGGATTCTGTCACTTCGCCTTCATTTTCTGGAGCTTATGGTATATCTCGTGTACCTTGAAGTGTGATTCTCCTAAAATAACAAAAATCTAAATACATTTCAGTTTGGCGCATAGCCGTTCCATGTGGGACCACTAACATTTACATACCGATATAAAAAAAAGTACAATTTTTATAGTAATTTTGAAAAGTAATATAAAAAATATATACTTTTTAGCAAGTTTTAACTACAATTATAATTGGGTGATGATTCCTAGATTATACTGAAATCTACTTACCGTAATTGGAACCCGCAATTTTTATCCATTGCACAATTGCACTAAAAACAACCTCCGGTCACAACCAGCTAAATCCCGAAATACGCATAATCACTGCTTCAGTGTACTCTTGAGTACCTCATCTGATATAATAATGCAATCTGTATTGATTCAGATTGTTCTTGTCCATGCCTGTACCTAATAATTGGGAAGGGGTTAGGTGGGTCCATATGGGCCCGGTAGGCGCTAATGGGTTTTGAAGTACACGTTTTACGCGGTCGTGTTTTTTTATTTTTTAAATATTTTTTTGTTAGATGTTAGATACATGGCGTAGGTGTTAGTACGTGTTCAACTGTATTGCATCAATATCCCCACTACAAAAGCATGCAGGAAGGCTATTGGATTGTCTGTTGAGCTGGAAATAATTACAACATTTGACAGTTGGTGCGCAAATGCACACATTTATCGGGATTATGGTCTCAAAAAATTAACAGTGTCATCAATTTACGCGAAGAAAAAATCTACCAGGATGCATGTACTGCATATTTTCTTCATAGGAAACACCCTTTATAATGAACCATCTCTAGTCATTGAGCCGTTTGCTATTCTCCGAGTTTTACTGTACTTAATGTATTAAAAATGTAACTGAAACCGAAATAAACCAAATACCGAGCAAATTAACCAATTACTGATCTACCAAGCGAAACGCTGGTATAATTTTTCCACAATATGGCATCTGGTTGTCGCCATATTGAATTTTGATTATTACTGTCATGTCTTTATTCACAATGTAGCGTTCGGTTGTCGCTGGTATAATTTTTCCACAATATGGCATCTGGTTGTCGCCATATTGAATTTTGATTATTACTGTCATGTCTTTATTCACAATGTGGCGCCCGGTTGTCGTAATATTGAATTTTGATTACTGTCATGTTCAGTGACACTCGCAAGATTGAGTCAATTCGATTGACGTAAGAATCATCAAAATCGGCCTACGCGTTTGGTCTCTAGCCCTTTCGCTGCGGCCGCCGTTTCTATTAGGAGTACCGTCACTGCGGCTGCGGGAAGCGCTGTCAACTATATTTGATTCCCGCAGTTGCATTTGCCCAATTATATTTGCTTTCCGCAGCTAACTGCAAAACAACGCGTACAGTGTTGCCAATTGTTATAAAATGTCACGAATGGAAGGAATGTGGATTGAAAGTCGCTGTACGTGCGGAAGTATTTTGGAATTGACAAATCAATTGATGTTCGAAATTGTATGATGTAATATATACAGTTAATTTATTTATTGTTCTCTCCTCAAATTGTTATAGTTTGAATTCCAACTGACACAAAACGTATTTTATTATTCATACATATTGTGAAGAGTTATTTGAACATAAATAAAACCTCTCTGCATATATATAAAAAATCTGTCGATAACAACAAAATTTGAACATTTTCCAAAATTTCCTTCCTTAAATTGTTATAAGAAAAATTTAAACTAACACAGAAAATATTATATTATTTATACATATCATAAGAAGTAATTATGTTAGTCCCCTTTTGCTTCCAGAAGCCATTTCAACAATTAAACTACAAAAATCACCTCAATACTCCACAAACATGACAGATACAATCACAAAACGTAAACAGAAACTTAAGTGGATAGCGCCGCCAACACTGCATAAATAAAGTTGATTCCCGCAGTGTAAAAACCCTTTTAGTTCATGTATTTCATTCGGTTCCTGCAACCTACCAAACACCTCTTTGTATATACAGTTGTCTATATTAGCAGTTCAATATAATTGATTTCCGCAGTAAACCCCCAAACAATGCATTCAAATATATTTGACTCCCGCACTGTCGGCACCATTTTAATTTACAACTTTATTTGCTTCCCGCAGTGAAAGGGCTAGAGCGCCACAAAGGAACAAACATTCAACATGATAAACATATTACCCTCCATCGCGTCGCGCAGTCAGGTAAAAAAAGAGACTCTTTGGTTCTTTTATACGTTGAAGATTGAAACATTGGGCATAATTGTCTTAACGCTTCCATTTCTGGTTATCAAGAAGAACACTGTGGTTTTACTATGAAAATTTCGAAATAGTATATGAGAGCTGGAGAACAAATCTTTTCACTATTTCAATGCATTTCAATATGCGCACATGCATCAAAGTGAGTCAGGAGAAAGAAATTTCACAAGCAGATATCACAAGCTTATCTTTGCGTCTGACTATTCCTTCTGTTGGAATAAACTCGCAAACATTCCTTCCGTGTGACATCCCATAAATCCCACAAATCTCTAGAAGCGCGTATGCATAATTCATTACGCAGAATCCCAACGCGAAAAACACCCAACAAATGTACAGCTACTCCCGAATACAAGGAGTAATTCAGCAGGACGCAAAACCCTGATGCGCCATTCGTGAATCTCAATGGTAACAAATTGCCGGGAAATGACACGATTTATACAAATAAAAGGAATCTTTGCGACGTGAAGTATCACGAGTAGGCAGTTGAATTTAGAAGCGGACCGGGGATAACGAACATTTTCAGAACTCTGTTTATCTCCGTTGAATATTGGACAAGAACAACTGTATTAGGTGCCATTTTATGGGATTGAGATACCATACCAGGGCGTTTCTTGAACAATGAGTATCATGACAAGTATATTTAGTTGCTCAAAAATTCTACATTTTCAAGAAAAATATGGAATTTGCCACTAATGAGAAATTTGAGAGCTCTGTGTCCCATTAGACGACAAACATTCATGGAAAAAATAAGAGTTAGTTTTTGTTGTTGGTTCCTTCATGAGCTTAAAAAATATATTTTGAACAAAAAATTGTCAAATCGGTCAAGCCGTTCTCACGTATTGCGATTTTTATTATACAGATTTATCTTGTTGAAAAGTACAAATTGGAGGTATTCTTAGGCCGGCCGCAGACTGGATGCGACATTTTAAATCCCAACGTTTTGAAACATTTGGACGTTTTCCAGGGAAAGCGTTCACCATTGAAGGCCGGTACTCACTGACGAGCTGCAACTGCAACTGCGACTGTTGCAGCAACATATTTTGGTAAGTACGTTGTCAGTTTTTCGTCGCTCGCCGCGCTGAATCCACAGTGTCTGCGTACAGTTCGTGTCGTGAAAGTGAAATGATTGCCAGAGCCGCATTCATTACAATAGACAATTCATTTGAAGATGGAAAATGTATAAAGAGAGAAATGGATCTGCATTACTTGATGCTTCAAAAGTTCAAGGTATCAGTGAACATTACAAAAATTATACCCGATTGAGTCCAAGAGAATATTGTATTGATTTTCTTGGACTAAAATTGAAAAAACTAATACCAACTGCAGGAAAGCAATTTCAGTATAAGACAGAAAATATGAATGATAAGTATTGAATATATCGACATTCAGTTGCTATTCTCTTAGCGTTATAATAATAGTACATTGTGTTTCTAGTAGTAAAATCAATACATTTCCGGACGGCAAAGTAAATTGTTGCATTGGGGTCTGAGAATGTTCTTTCACTACGAGGTACACACACTAGTTTTTCTGAAATCGCAATCAACATTATCATAAATTAAGGAATTTTTATAAATGCATAACACTTTTTGATTACCATCTTATTGCCTATGGAATCATTTCCTTAAAAATCACTGTTTGTTCATTGTAGTGACAAAAGTCAGAAATTCACCACTTATTTAGGTTTGATACCTACTTATCGCTAAAATATATTCAAACATATTTCAAATGGACAGTGATGATGATGTCCAGGTGTGTGGGACACCACCAGAGTTAGTGAATGCTGCTGAAAATGTGATCTTATCTTTAGTGCAAAATAAATCCAAGGCAAAATATGATTACGCTTACAAACGTATCATGGATTATTGCCAAAAAAAAGACGACCTCCCGATCTGTTAATGTCATAATTGCATACTTTTCCGATTTATCTACAAAGTTGAAGGCATCTACGTTATGGTCAGATTACTCCATGCTAAGAGCTACACTCAGTACAAAAAAAGATATTGATATCACAAAATGTTCGAAATTATGTGCTTCTCAATTTATATTCCCCGAAATTTAGAGGGACCCTTATATTACTTGTTCTAAACCCCACTTGAATGTCACCAAATTTGTTTCGAAAACATTGAGCGATAGTTCATTCAATTCACACCATTTTTCTTTTCCTGAATCTGAGAGGATAGAACGAGTTTATCAAGCCAATGTACAGTCGTGTCATCCGCAAGTGAGGTGAGAGATCCAGATATATCGATTTCACCCATATCGTTAATATATTATGGCAGGAACAAAATTGGGCCTGAGACTGACCCCTGAGGAACTCTCCTATTTTTCCACAATCGATGGTTGCTCGAAAATATTGTTGACTTCTGCCAGTAAGATAAGTCCCAAACCATTCTAAGTATTGTCTTAGGCTTGTTTGAAGGTTGTAGACGATGTGTTAACTTGATTACTCTCGTTTCGGACGTTCATCGTCTTAATGAAAAGTTTTGACGACGTTATGATTGCTTGTATCTGCAATCGTCTTCAGGTGAATACTGACAAGTTCAGGTGCTACTCACCTATTGATATGTCTGTCGGTGTAGTGGTGCGTGTAATTGAACCGGAGCTAAGACTTCATATTTTTTGAAAGTTTTTCAATAATTTTGGTTAACGTTGATAATATTGAGATCGTTCTGGAAATGCTGGGGTTATCAGTGGCACCTCCTTTGTGAAGCGGTATCACTTCCGACGATTTCAAACTAGAAAGAAAAACACCGGTAGTAAACGATGTGGTAGCTAATATTAAGGCTTGAAGAGCCTACTCAGGCAATTTTTGTCTTCCCCAGGGGAATTTTTGTTTTTTATTTCTGTTATTACCATCTCCAACTCACTCAGATATGTATAAGAAATTCATATGAGAACTTGCCTTATTCGAATTATGAAATGGCTATTGAACAATAGTAAACATCCAACTGATTTAGATCCATCTTTATGTCTGGATGGTTCTGTTTCTCATTACCTCTCAAGTCATATATCATTGCCCACGTTCTGTGTATTATATGCTTGATCAACTCTAATATTATAATAGCAATATTTGGCTGATATAATAGTTGGTGTGTAAATACGACAAACATTATTAAAGTATGACATAAAAAATATATTGTCACTGTAAAATTTTCTGATGGTATGCAGGCACCTCAGATTTTTTGAAGAAATTTCAAGTCCTTTTGTGGTCTAGAGTTTGGATTTTTTTCGTTTCATCAGGAGCAGGTGAATTGCCTTATTGAATTGTTCATAAATACGTTTTTGAAATTCATTCAAGTGTACTTACCTGCATATCTCCATTTCTTGACAATTATCACGAATTCGATATTGCTGACGATTTTTTAGAGGTAGGCAAGCGGACAGTCTCAAACTCAAATTGATGTTACTGAATATTCAGTCTCTGAGAAACATAACTAACGAACTAAATATCTAATTAGAATAAAAGTCTTTTCTCGACTTACTGAACACTGGTTATTTATTGACGAAGTTGATTTATATTTGTTCCGTCTTCACCTCCTTTTGTTTATTTTATATTAGACTTACTATTACTATTATTATTGTGTTTGTCTGAGTATACCTCTCTCCTAATTGTCACTGCCAATTATCGCGACTTCGGCTGTGTTTTCCACTATCCTAGAGGACGAGTTGCTCGCGCATCTTCTGCCTAAAGTGACAAGAACACTCTATTGTTAACGTTCACCTCGAGATATCGTTGCTACTAAAAACAAATCTCATACTCCGTGAGTGATAAGGAAAAAACTTGTGTTTGTGACCTGATGTCAATATAGCTGGCCAGCTGGTGCATTCTCGCCAATTGATTAAGGTAAGGAAACCACAGCCCCGATTTGATTCATCCCCAAAATCATTGAATATCAGAAAATCAATCCATCAGCGCTGATTTTCAACTTATTTAAACTATACAGTCCACTAAAAGAGCGAGTTTGAAACATGGTCCATACGAGCCAAATATTATTTCCTCATAGTTGAAAATTGCCGGTTTTGGATTTATTTTGTAACTCCGTATTCTCAGACAAACACAAGTGTTTCTCCATTCTCAAGGTTTTCATTTCATATTCAAAATAACTCCACTTCTCAGCATTATTTAGCGTCAAGTGTTATTGCCCACTCTATTTTTAGTTCCATAAAAACAAAAATTGCTATCAGCTGGTCGGACAGGTTTGTTTCGAAGTAATAGTCGATTTACTCATATATAAAATAAAATTTATATTCATTTGAAATGCATTCCTCTAATAGTGGAAAAGACTATTGAACTTTTTTTGCTCTCTTGCCTTTTTATGTTCGATCTCCGATTGAAAAGAAAGGATACGTTTCAGAAAATAAAATTGTTTTATGCTCGCTAGGAATTGTCCAGATCAAAGGCTTTTATATACGAGGCCACTTATTCAATTCAATCAACTGATTCCACATTGAATTGCGTAATTTTCTTTTTGCTTGTAAATTCAACTTCTGTAAGTGATTAATCGATTTATCTTTATCAATACTATTTCAGTATGTCGAATAAAATAAAACAATGTAAAGCTATGCAACAAATCAGTATCGATAGAATGAGTGATTTGGCAGCAATAGCCACTGCTGCCAAAACGTCCCCTGATCTTCATGCACAATTCAAAGCTCGATTTACTCATTTGGAAGATATTTATCAAGAATTTGAAAACCAAAATGCTACACTCGTCCCTCTCCTCATAGCTGCTGATACATATAATAATGATGAATTCAAAACTTTATCTCGCAACTTTTACCAAGATTATTATCACGCAAAATCGACGTATTCTTCATTGTTTGACGCAGATCATGATCCAAATAGCTCTAGCATCCAAGTTACAAGTCAGGTAAAACTTCCAAAAATCGAACTTGTCAAATTCGATGGCAATCTCAAAAATTGGAAAACATTTATCGACATGTTTAATAGTTTGGTGCATGAAAATCAGGCGTTGGCAAATATTGAAAAGTTCAATTATCTCATATCTTCTCTGTCTGGTCCCCCGTTATCTCTCGTCAAATGCAATCCAGTTACGGATGCAAATTATATTGTTGCTTATGAGTCTCTGATAAAACGGTTTGATAATGAACGACTTTTAGCCACTGCTCATTATCTTGAATTGGAAAATGCTCCAAACATTCCTGAAAATCGGGTTACTTCTCAAACCTTACGAAAATTAATAGATACTTATACCGAAAATATTGCTGCACTAAAAAACTTAAAATTTCCTACTGATCAATGGAGTTTTTTGCTGTTCAACATGCTCTTGAGACGTTTAGATTCCAATACGATATCTCGATTTGAAATTCATCATGGCTCCAATGAAATTCCAACGTTTGAATCGCTTCAAGACTTTGTCATACAGCAATGTGGTGCTTTAGATAGAGCTACTGATTGTATGCAGAAAAGGTTGCCAAAATCCGTGGAAAATCCACGGCTTTCTTCTCAAAACTCTCACTCTAATTTTTCCCCTGGGCGATCTTTTCATGCTCAAGTTAAACAAACCCTATGCTCATTATGTCATTCAGATCATCTCATCTATAAATGCCCCCAGTTTTTGGAGATGAATTCTCGTGATCGATACAGTCTGGTCAGAACGAAAAAATGGTGTGTGAATTGCCTGAGTTCTAGACATATGATTAAAGATTGTTCGTCCAAATCACATTGTCTGAAATGTGGACAGTGTCACCATACTCTCTTACATTTCAATGACAGTCCTGGCTTCTCTAATAAACACTTTCAACCTCCCCTGCAAACTCAGTCCAGAGACAATACTTCCATTCATCAGCCGCTTACTGATGAACCCGCTTTCAATAACCTCGCCACTGCGCATGCTTCCGTAAATGCTCAAGCTTTTTCTTGTACAGATCAAGCTAAACCCACTTCACAATCATCCTCGTCCTCGGTAACTGTTTTATTGTCTACGGCACTCATTGAAGTACTTGATGCCATTGGTAATTATCAAACGGTTCGGGCGTTGCTCGACACAGGTTCTCCAACCAGTATTGTTAGTCAAAAATGTTGCAATCGTCTTGGATTGAATGTGCACCGAAAAAATATATCTTTATCTATTCAAGGTATCAGTGATATGAATTCCTTGGCCTCTAAGGCAGTTCCACTCCAGATCCGACCTTGTAATAGCCCCAAGCCTATTATCAATTTCAGTGCCATTGTAATGCCCAAAGTTTGCAATTACATGCCTAGTCATGATATTGACGCGAGGTCTTGGTCCCACCTTTCAAATTTGAAACTCGCAGATCCCTGTTCTTATCTCTCTAGCGATATTGATCTATTGCTAGGTGCCGATATATTCCCTCTCACTTTTGAAGATAGTCAACTCCCAAGACATGAAAACGAACCCAGTGCATTTCATACTATTTTCGGATGGATTCTCATGGGAACAGTATCTTGTGAGCCTAGTTCAAACTCGTTAAACTCGTTACACTGCTCATGTGATCCTCCTCTAGACACGTCTTTTAAGCGCTTCTGGGAAGTTGAAGAGGTACCTAGAATTTGCAAATCAATTCCAGAAGATAATCTCTGTGAACAAATATTTACTTCCACTGTTTCTCGAACCACAGGTCGGTTCATTGTTTCACTTCCCTTTCGTTCAGTCGACCCGATGTTTCCCAATTCACGAGAAGTTGCTCTTTGGCGTTTGTTCTCATTAGAACGAAGGTTACGAAAGGACCCTCAATTGAATAAACAATATTGTGATTTCATGCAAGATTATCTCGATCAACAACACATGTCCTCAGTTGAAAGTACTTTTGCCAACTCTGATAGCTTTTTTATTCCGCATCATTATATAATTCGTCCGGAAAGTGCGAGCACCAAACTCAGGGTTGTCTTTGATGCCTCCGCGAAGAGTTTCAATGGTACATCCCTCAATGATACTTTATTCACTGGCCCCAAATTACAAAGTGATTTGGTGGAACTCTTGATCGAGTTCAGAGTGCATTATGTTTCTCTGATAGTCGACATTCGCCAAATGTACCGCCATATTCTAGTCTCAGAAAACCATAGAAAATATCGAAAAATTCTTTGGCGATTTTCGCTCGACCAACCGGTCCAAGATTTCATCCTCAATACTGTTACTTATGGGGTGAGTTCCTCCCCTTTTCTTGCCATAAGAACCCTTCTCCACCTTGCGGAGGAAGAAGGTCAAAACTATTCCTCAGCGGCGGCAGCTATACGAAACTCATCCTATGTAGATGATATAGTAACTAGTTGTAAATCCTTCGAAGCAGCCTTAGCTCTGAAATCTCAACTGATCGCTATTCTCGGCAAGGGAGGGTTTGAACTCCACAAATGGAATAGTAATCACCCAGCGTTACTCTCTCCTGAAAGTTCCACCAAGTCAACATCCCTCGATTTCGATAACACTTCTTCTGTAAAAGTATTGGGTTTACAATGGAATTCCATACCTGATGTCTTCACATTCAGCATATCGGCTCCCAAGCTCGAATGTACGAAAAGAAACATTATCTCTGAACTTGCTCGGATATTTGATCCACTTGGGTTCCTTAGTCCTCTCACGTTGTTCGCCAAAAAACTCATTCAACACCTGTGGACTCTTCGCATCGGTTGGGATGATTCACCTCCATCAGATGTTGTGGCTACTTGGACTCGCTTCAAGTCTGAACTTCCCTCTATTTCAACCATAAGCGTGCATCGACATGCATTCCACCATTCTACAGCCACTTCATGTACCCTCCATGGATTTGCAGATGCGAGTGAGCAGGGTTACTCGGCTGTCATATATTGCAGATATATGGGTGTTGATGGCCCCCGTGTGCAATTGATTTGTGCAAAATCGCAGGTATCGCCTTTGAAAACTATATCGATTTCCCGGCTAGAATTATGTGCCGCAACTCTTCTGTCGGACCTTTTCTCATTTGTTCTTGATATTTTCAATAAACAAATACCTGTTGATGGTATTTTCGCTTGGTCCGACTCCTCTACAACTTTCTGCTGGATACGCTCATCTCCACACAAATGGAAAACTTTCGTGAGCAATCGCGTGAGTCATATTCAAGACAAATTAGCTCCGGAGACTTGGCACTATGTGCCCTCAGAACAGAATCCGGCTGATTGTGCCTCTCGAAGCGTTTATCCTCGTCAGCTTCTAGACTATTCCCAATGGTGGGCGGGTCCCTCTTGGCTCCTAGAACTTCCCTCCAAGTGGCCATCCTCCTTCAACCAATTGAACGATGATAGAGACTGTTTTACGGAAGAGAAAAAAGTAGTTCTCTCCATGCGAGCCGATGTTCATTTCCTAGATGCTCTCTTGGAGCGTTTTTCCTCTTTTGTAAAAATGTAACGGATAGTAGCGTATATGAGACGTTTCATTGCCAACTGCCATGTCACTCGTTCTCAACGAACCTTGTCACCCCTGACTCACTCTGAACTCCACCGAGCTTCACTAGTACTCATTGAACATGTTCAGGGTTCCATATTCAAGTCCGAAATCTCTTCTCTTACAAGTGGAAAACTCCTATGTAAACCTCTACGCAAATTAAATCTTTTTATCGATGACAAAGGTCTTCTGAGGGTTGGTGGCCGGTTAGTCCACTCTCAACTCTCCTATGATAAACGCCATCCACTGTAAGTACCACGTCACCATAGAATCACAGAATCAATCGTCGAGAATACTCATCGTCAGTATTTACACCCCGGCGCCCAAACTCTCCATTTCTTCTCCTCCAAAAATATCGGATACTCTCCGCTAAATGAGTCATCCGCAAAGTCATTTTCAGATGTCTGATTTGTTGGAAACAAAATCCAATCAATGCCCAGCCTCCAATAGGCCTATCCACTGACACTTTTCTGGCAGTACTAAGGCGTTTCATTTCACGACGTGGCAGGGTCACTAAAATCATGAGTGACAATGCTACCAATTTTGTTGGAGCTTCGCGAGTACTCAAACAAATGCAGGATGCCGCTCAACAGGAGCTTATCCCTCCCTCCAGTCCTCATTTTGGAGGATTATGGGAGGCAGGAATGAAATCCGTTAAATATCATCTCTCACGAGTAATTGGTGATCAGACACTCACATATGGAGAGTTCAATACTGTTCTCGTGCAAGTAGAAGGTGTTTTAAATTCCAGACCAATCTGTCCTACCAGCTCAGACCCCAATGATCTCTCAGCCCTCACTCCCGGTCATTTTTTGATTCTAGAGCCGTTAAATGCTCCCCCCGATGAAAATTCATTGCATCTTAATTTAAACAGACTCTCACGGTGGCAAATGATCCAGTGATTAGTTCAGGATCTTTGGTCTCGTTGGAGTAAAGAGTACCTCCATACTTCATTCCAACGGGGTAAATGGACTGAACCCTCTACCAATATTGATATCGGTACTATGGTTCTTATCAAACATAATTCTCTCCCTCCGTCACGTTGGCTACTCGGTCGGGTGATAGAAATACACCCTGGAACCGATGACGTGATGCGAGTGGTAACCGTAAAGACTCCTCAAGGTCTACTCAAGCGGTCGGTGGTAAAGCTCTGTCCTTTACCCCTCAGCGACCCATTATAACTAAAATGCCGTTGTATTTTAGGTGGGCGGTTATGTTCCGTCTTCACCTCCTTTTGTTTATTTTATATTAGACTTACTATTACTATTATTATTGTGTTTGTCTGAGTATACCTCTCTCCTAAATGTCACTGCCAATTATCGCGACTTTGGCTGTGTTTTCCACCATCCTAGAGGACGAGTTGCTCGCGCATCTTCGGCCTAAAGTGACAAGAACACTTTATTGTTAACGTTCACTTCGAGATATCGTTGCTCCTAAAAACAAATCTCATACTCCGTGAGTGATAAGGAAAAAACTTGTGTTTGTGACCTGATGTCAATATAGCTGGCCAGCTGGTGCATTCTCGCCAATTGGTTAAGGTAAGGAAACCACAGCCCCGATTTGATTCATCCCCAAAATCATTGAATATCAGAAAATCAATCCATCAGCGCTAATTTTCAACTCATTCAAACTATACAGTCCACTAAAAGAGCGAGTTCAAAACAATATTCATATAGCGAAATACTCAAGACAAAAGGTACATCACATGGCGCCACGATAATTTTGTATACTCGATCCTCTTTCAAATAATTATTCCTTTTCTGAAATAGTTAAATAGAATACACTAATAGAAGAGAAAACGTTTGGATTATCATTGGTCTTCTGTAAAGATCTAGACATCTATATCTTATGTATATACAGATCACCCTCGTCAAATGTGGATGGATTACTTGAAAAATTGGAAATGTTGTTATCTTACTTATTTATGAAGTGTTATATCTTAGTGGCGAGCGACTTGGATTCCAATGAAACTCACAAAAATACCACACAAATTCTACAAAATATTCTAGAATCCGGTATATTGGAAATGCATATCACTGAACCAACACGCTCAACCAAAGACAAAGAATCTCCCATTGACTATCTGTGCAGTAACCTTGAAAATGTCACAACGCATGTTTTACCCTCTGGTATTTCGGATCATGAGGCCATATTCCGTTGCATCACTTCAAATAATAACCTAAGAATTAAAATCAAAAATAGGTCATTTCATTTCGGCAGACTATATAGTAGGAATAATTTTGGGATGTTTCACAACTATTGCACACAAACAAATTGGCTCAGCTTATCACACTGTTCAATAATTTGCTCCAAATAAACTTCAATCGCGCCTTTCCATCACAAAAAATCAAACATAAAAAGAAAAAACCATGGATATCATGGAGTATCAAGGTGTCTGCCATGAATTTACGATCACTGCATTCCATTAGAAAAAAATTTGAAATACAAAATGGTTAAATGATTTCCATTAGAAATACAGGAATATCTACCGAAAAATATTGAAACTGGCCAAATAAAACTACTATAAATCCAGAATCGAAAATTCTAGTAACCCAGCTGAAGAAGCCTGGAAAGTGATGAACGATCTAAGAGAAAAAACTAATACTTACACATCATCCCCAATGAACCCTGATACACTCAGCTCATACGGAGCTTTTGACGAGTAATATGCAACCAATTCATGATCCCCTTGAATTTATGTACCCTGTTGAATCAAAAGGAGTATTTCATTCCGCAGACAGCAATATTTCTGAGCTGAAATCAGTTATTGCTAACATCAAGAAAAAAAATGCATCAGGAATTAATAAAATATCAGCAGCTGTTCTCTGCAATTTCCCAGATACAGCATTATTACTACTAGTAACAATTATTAATGACTCATTCAGATGCGGGAAATTTACCACCTTCCTGAAACGATCCGTAATTATCCCCATTCATAAAGGGGGAGATCCACTAGATCCAAATAACTACCGCCCTGTTGCACTTATACCCACGCTTGAATGAGAATAAAATATTGACAGAACAACAATTTGGGTTTCAGCCAAGTAAGAGCACAAACGACGCCGTTCACCTGTTTATTTATACATTCATCGTATTCAGGCTTCAATGAAGGGTCAGCAGCTGCAGAAGTTTTCTGTGATTTCTCCAAAGCGTTCAATTGTTTAAATCACGGAGTACTGCTGCGGAAGCTGCACCACTACGGATTCACAAAAATGTACTCAGTTGGTTTGAGAGCTACCTTACTGATCAACAAGTTGTGAAAACAAGCAGTGTCTCGAAGTCCACACATATAAAAAACGAGGTGCCACAAGGGCCAGTCCTAGGACCTATCCTATTCTCACCTCCTGTAAATGACATGGTTTTTCTAGACATCACAGGCAAAATTACGTTATTTTTCGATGACACCACTATACTCTGTCAAGAAAATAATGAAATAATGCTGCACTCTAACATAAAACAGGATACTGGACTCATTAAAAACTGGTGTGAATCAAACCTTCTATCTCTCAACATAAAAAAACAATATCCTTTCCTTACACTGTAATGTCCCAATCCCAGATATTTATGATGGGAAAATTAAAAATAAATCATCAACTAGGTTTCTAGGCTTATTAATTGACAATAAACTACTTTTTATCGATGCTCTTCTGGATGCTTCGCTATCAGAACCATCACCACTGAATTAGGGTTTGCAACAGCCTAAATCGCATACTCCGCTCTACTCGAGTCCCAACTAAGATATGGAATAGCAATCGGGGCCTGCAGTAATCACTTATTTCTAAGATGTTTTGCTCTGCAAAAATGAGCCCTTAGATACATGTATAAGGCAAGCTCTGGAACCTCGTTCAGAGATCTCTTCAAAAATTGCAGAATATCAACGGTAGTTTGTATATACACTTTGGAAACAGCTTTTCCGATACACAAAAACATAAACGCACACCAGCTGGTCTCATCAAATCACAACACAAGACAGAGTGGCCAGGTTTAATTGATATTACCCCAAACCTCTTTGATCAGGAATTCAATTATATGCGATGGAATAAAAATATATAATAATTTCCCTAGTGACATAAAAAATATCTCTTGCATTCGAAAGTTCCGCACGAAGGTATCCTGCATCCTATAACCTGGATGAATACTTTTCTCATGAATTTTAATTTGAATCTGTAAAAGTTTCATTTTTTTTATTTATTGCTTTATATAAGCATTTGTCATACAAACTTATAGCATCTTCGTAGTTTTATAATTAACTATTTGGTTCGGCGTACATATTGCTTAAATTGTTTTTATATTCTAGAGTATATTTTTTATATGCCTGTCTGTTTGTTTATGTCTGCCTGTATATTTATCAACAAGCTTTGTCACCAAGTGTATCTATACTTATGATAAAACATATTTCGAATTGAATTAAATTGAATTTACTGGATATTCTGCTTCATGATTGCATTCCAATGGAGCCTGACAGTGATTAAAAATTGTGCATAATTTTTTCTGCTATGTATTCGTCCAAACAGTTTATCATATTGAATCATTTTATGTTTGAAAATGTTAGGGATGCGACAAAAAACTTCATATGATGTGAGAGTCTTGGATTTATTATTGAGCACGATACATCTTTGATGTTCATGCAGACATGATTGAATCAGTCTAACAAGAATGTGATGTGTAGGTTTCAGCGCATGTTTTGTACTCATAATGGATGTTGGAGTCTCTAGCTAAAATTTTTGTTGCGGTGGGGGGGGGGTTAGTTTTGATAATAAATATTCTAGTTTTTCCATAGGTATGATCTGATGAGGGTGATCTATAAACACACACTATATAGACATCATTATGTTGTGAGTTGACTATTCAAAATCAAAATTGTTTTTCCACAATTAAATTGTTGAATTTTTTTATATTTACAAACGAAACAGTTTTCAGGAACTTTTTTATCATCATTGGGGTTTCTCTGTGCACCGAATTTTTCCTACAATATTTCGATATAGCAGCATAACCAGGCATATAAAATGGGTCATCAATGTTTACCCAATGTTCCTTCAGAAGGACAACATCTCGAAGATTTTGATGTTCAACTCATCAGTTTTGTTATATGGACAAAAAAGTTAAAAATAAAATTATGGCTTGAAAAAACAAAAAAACGCGCTTATAAAGCAATAAGGACTAAAAAGTTGAAAATGATAAGAATGAAGTCATTGCCCAAAAAATTTTCTCCCATGTAAAAAAAGCGTGGGAAACTTAGAATTGCTTAGAACATCGAGGCACAGTCGATAGCGAACGAACTTTGCCTGAATATTCAGAAAACTGAAAATCCAACTTCTACACTAAGATCATCGAAAACTAATAGCGATACTGCAAAATTCCTTGGGGTAAAGGTCGACAGCAAACTTAATTGGTTAGACCACGCAATGTACACCCAAAGAAAGATATCAGAGAACCTATTCCTTCTGAGAAAACTCTCCAAATGTGTTGGTGAAACTTGTCTGGAAACCGCCTATTACGGGCCCATACTCTTTGTTATAAGCTACTGTATAATTATGTGGGGCCACTTTTCACATACTGAGCTAGTATTCAAACTCTAGCGGAAAGCACTCCGTATTACAACACATCTTGGCTACCGGGATGATTTTAGAAATAAGTTACAGAAATTCATAGACTGAAAAAACTAAAGATGGTGCTAACCATTATAGCGTTACCATGCATGTTCAACGTTCTACCGACCTCAGTCGAGGTATTGAACCTGAAAACCTTTGAAAAACAAATGGAGCTGTACTTAATTCGAAATGCATTCTACTCATTCGAATAATTTCTGATTCCTGATTTTTCGTCTGTATGTGTTTGTTAAGTTAACATTCTATTCATCATGTCAATGTTATGTATTATCGTATTCAATGTTGGTTTTCCCGACTTTTCAACTATTTTATAATTTACTGACTTATGTAGGTACTTCACTGTACACTAACATCAATGAATATTATAATTATTATTTCAACAAGTTGGTTTCTCTTCGCCGCCCAAAGTTCTTTGTGGAATTTGAAGTAAAAGGTCTCAGAAGGAGTCAAAAGAGACAGAACTATGGCCGCAGGAACTACCAACAAAATTATCAATCATTTTGAGTTGTCCATTCTTAGATATCTTGACCTGTGCCTTTTAATGGTCGCTCAATTTTGCATCAATTTCTGTCAAGATAAGTTTGGACTTTCCTATTACTTTGTTTATATCTTCATGAAGACCTTCCAATAAATATCCTAGAAATTCCTAGGCGTCCTGTTGAGCGTACCCCATGAAACAAGGTGTAAAACTTTGTAACTGGATTTTCGGAGGAACAGTATTCACCACCCTATCTGACGAATATTTCCACCATATTTCATCAATAATAATGTTACAGTCAATACGTGTCAGATTCTGTTCGAAATATGAGGTATATCAGAACGTGTTAATTTCAGAAATTTCTGAATTCTTCGTTTCCAATTATAATTGGATTATGTACTCACGGTACTGCACGTTATAATTTGTATCTGAAATATTTGTATGTATGTGCGATGTGTGGGTTCATCTATTTATTCAATCGAACGAATCCGGTTAGAGCGTAGTGTTTTTTATAAAATATAATTATTTTTATCGAACACAGTTTCGACTGTGACTCGAAAATAAAGTGAGTGAATCGTGTCCATTGTGACTTTTGATTAGCATATAAAATATAATTTCAATGAAATAATTCCATTTACTTGGTGCATCATGTGAAATTGTTTCCTTATTTGTTAATATTATATTTATATACTATTTTATCCAATATCAATCTTTGTCTGAGAAACCTTGTATATTTCTATGGATTCGACATTAGTTTTTCGGACTTGAAACCCGTGGGAAATCTACAAATAATCATTGCCCTCATTATGCGACCGTATATTGATCGTTAACATTGTACTCAATTTGCATGACAAGTGCACTGTGTTGAGTTATAGTTGCTGTCTCTTCCATCGCTGGAACTTGTGCCACTTATTGGCCTTATTTATTTCCAGAGCCGCCCCACAACTGGCTTTGTCGCTACCCTAATGAGGATTCCCCAAGCAGAAAGAGAACTGATGATATAGTCCTGTCGATAAAACTGGTATTGCACTGGCATAGTGTGATAAATATGCACCTTCGAAACCAAAAATATAGCTAAAATGTATGGAAGTATACGATGGTAAGAGGCTCTATATCTGTTTTGTATATTTTCCCCTCATACAATCCTGAACAACTTTATACTCTTTTTCCAGAAGTTGGAAGAAATATTGAGCAATCACGGAAGCAGCAATTTTATGATTGTTGGTGATTTGAACGGTATGTCATTGACACTCAGTACTTCACATAATCTACAACAAATCCCCGAACACGGGTGTGTTCCCAAAAGAATGGAAACTTGCCCAAATTATCCCGATTCATAAATCTGGTGATAAAAGTGATATAGCTACCTACAGGACCATATCGTTACTGAACCACCTTGGTAAAATTCTTGAACCAATCACAAATCTTTCTTTTCAAATAAAAAATACAATCAACCCTTATCAACATGGCTTCCAAAGTAAGAGATCCATTTCAACTAACTCAATACCATTTATCCAACCGGTAATAGAATCCATGGAGGATGGAGTCTTCACCTGCGCAGTGTATTCCGATTTCTCTAAGACTTTCGACCAGGTTCATCACCCGACCGTTGTCGTGAAACTTCGGTATACATGGCAACCTTCCATGCTTGCTGTGTTCCTTCCTGACAGATCGTAGGCAATTTGTGGCAATCAAAAACCGTAAGTCTCAGTTACGGTCAGTCACGTCTGGAGTTCCTCAGGCTTCTCACTTTGGACCACTCCTGTTCAACATTTCCCTGAATGATATCGTCAAGTGTTTTAATAATGTGGAAATAGCTCTTTACGCTAATAACTTGAGAATCTACAAAGCAATCAATGTCAGGAGGATAAGATTGTGTTGGAAGATACCCTCTACAATTTCTCCACGTACTGTTTGGTCAATAAATTACATCTGAATCTTAAGAAATGAAATAACATCATTTTTGATAGGAGCAATTCACCTCCAACCTTCGACCTTGCAATAAACGGGAAAACGTTAACTCAAGTCATTTCAGTGATATACTTTGGAGTCACTTTGGACATTAAATTGGCATTTGACATTCATATTGACAAAGTTGTTCGAAAGAGTAATCGGAATCTGGGTTTTGTCTTGAGGGTTACTGAGAATCTCAAGAATATTAACTCTGTCATAACTCTTTACAATGCAGTTGTTAAACCAAATCTGGAATACGCATCCGTAATATGAAACCCCTGTTACAGAAACCACACCATGAGAATCGAAAAAAATCCAAAGAAAATTCATCAATACTCCGAATTACAGAATTCACAGGCAACGTCACTACTTTTCATTTGAATCCAACCTAGTATTCTGTAAAACCTTGAACTAGAAGAAAATTTTTCGACATTTGTTGGTATAAAACTGTTCAGCAACTTTATTGATTCACCATACTGTTTATTTTTTTTAACATGAACTGTACACCATATACAATGAGAAACACTTCTAGTTACGGGTAGGAGTAGTACAACTTTTCTTCTCAACTCTCCACTATCTGGATACTTTTTCTACCAAAATTATCCCTTTCGAATGAAGATTAAAACAGTTGTTATATAACACTTGATTTTTTCTTTCTTACGGTTAATATCTTACTGTACCCGGATATTCCATATTTTATTTTTGTAACCTAATTTTGAATTTTCCTTAGCTATAGACTAACCACTTGTATATATGTTGTTATTTTGTGCTACTCTGTCATTGGACAGGTAATGCTATCTGTTGGGTAGCCTATATGAATCAAATAAATATAGATAAATAAAAATAAAAAGGTGTGTAACGAAGGTACTAGTGGTGTTTTCGTAGTCCATTGGTGAATACGCTTGTATTAGAAATCATGTGTGTGATATGAAATATCTTCCACACCAGGTATCAACGGAATCACAAGCACTTCGTCTTCCGACTATTTTCTCTGAAGTTATCGAAATTAAATTTGATGTGTTCAATATTGAATACAGAAATAACATTAATTTTCAAGTACTTTTGTATGTAAACATGAACAACCCTCAGATAAAATACAAATATGATATCCAGAACAATACAGAGAATGAAAAGTTCACCAGCCACATGAAAATAACAATATTTAGGAACATATAAAAATTGAACTATTACATAATTCTCCTTTCAATTTCATCCGGAGAGCCCCCTATCATCAAATTTTTCGGTTGGGAAGGCCGTTGATTCTCAACATTGCATATCTGATATAGTATTTCCGAAGTCACTTGAATATTGATTTGTTTAAAAATATGAACAGGGTGTTCATATAATCGGATGTAGAATCATCTGCGACTCAATACTAATTTTCAGTCACTATCTCCCAACGTTCAAGATAACTTCTTGGGGGTGATCATGTTCACTCTCATAATGAAGGAGAACGGAAAGTAGAATGAATATTATTTTTCATATAAAGTACATAGTAAAAACCATTCGCCGAGTAAAAACCAATCAGTTACTTCGCTGACTGCTAATTGCGTAAATCAACATACATTACTTTCATTGCTATTCAGGCACTTGCCATGGGCAGAAAATTGGTATGGTGTGGTGTGTGTCCTGTAAGTCATGGTGCAGTATGGTACATTGGAGACCATTCGAAGAACGTGAAAAAAAAAATACACGCCTAGGCGGCAAATCCTATCATGTATTTTTCGGAGTTTGAACTGACTTTGGAAATAATATACTCGAACTTGAAAAATTCGTAGATGTGCATTAGAGGAGTGAATAATCCTCCGTACCGAACATTGAGAAAAGGATTCGTGATCGACAAAGGGAATATAATTGTGAATGATATTATGATAGAGACAAGCTGAATGAGAATCTCCATTGAGCCAATAAGTTTCTGATGATTTTGATTGAATTATGCTCCTTCTACGCACTCCATGGAAAATTCCGACTATTTTGTGATAGTTTTTTTATTCCTAACAGTGAGGTTCAGGCCGACTAGTGAATCAACATAGTTCATGGATGAAAACACAAGACTCTCACAAAGGGTTATATTTATTAGACAATACGTTTTTTTATGTGGGATTAAAATCGAAGATCATAAGTACATCAAGATTTCCAGCCTCATCCATCCCTTCTCATTTGGTGGAATCCATGCTGATTCTTATTTATTTGAAAAAAAAATTACAATTTTTGGACAAAACAATATGAGACAATATATAAAAGACAGTAGGATATATCAGGATATCAATGAGTAGCTACTCCACTAAGAGATTTTTCAAAAGTAAACGCCAGTTATACATACTAACATCATTCGCATCAACTAGATTTCCCAGTCTAAAAATACGAGATATACTGCTATTATAGCGATAGTTCACAATTTCGTGTACGTATTTTTTGAAATCTAAAATGTTATTTTTGCCAACAATTCTGGACATATTGTTTACACCTGAAATTAATTTGTATAATAAAATTAAATCAGCTCTATCACGGCTAGTTTCTAAAGTATTCATGGAAAGGTGATCCAGGACCTGAGAATAATTGTATGGACCATGGCATAAGTCCATTTCATGAGCCATACTTTCCAAAAACCTGCTTTGGATACACTCTAGATTTTGAATGTGAACTCTATAATGTGGACTCCAGACACGGGAGGATATTGGAGACGAGAATATACAAATGACATTTGTTGAAAAAATTTACAATTTCTGTGTATTCCCGAAAACATGACCTAGTTTTCGGGAACCATTGCTTACTATTGCATTTATATGCTGAACAGATGTTAGGTTTTCATCGAATAATACTCCAAGGTCTTTAACAACCGATAATCTTTCAATGATCCTATTATCTAAGTGATAATCATTTTGAGTAGTAGTTTTGGCTCTACTGAAAGTAATACATTGGCATATATCAGGATTTAACAACATTCCGTTTGATTCCGACCATTTTAGTAAGGAATTGAGATCTTGTAATTTTGTGAAATCTATTGGGTGAGAGATGCCTGTATATAATTTTAAATCATCAGCGAAAATGAGTAATTTACAATTTTTTTAAATGGTTCCCATGTCATTGATAAAAAGTTAAACAACAGGGGACACAAATGTGTTCCCTTTGGAACACCTGATGTTACAAGGACAGAATTGGAAACAAAATTCTTGATTTAAATTGGTTGATGTCTATTTTTAAGAGTTTGTTAACCATGATCGGAAGCCAGTAGCAGACAACTTGCTGATCATTAAGTTGTGGTTCACTTTATCAATAGCTTTACTGTAATCAGTGTAAACTGAGTCAATTTGACCATGTTTCTCTGGTGCAGTGAATATATCGTCCTGGTATATTAATAAGTTGGATATAATTGATCTGCCTCCTATAAATCCGTGTTGTTGTTCAATGATTAGATTTTTACAACAATAAGAAATATGATTTACTGAACGTTGTTCGAATAATTTTGGTACAGCGGTTTATGTTTTTGACTTCATCTTTGGAACCATTTTTAAAGATTGGTGAAACTTGACTTCATCGTCAAATGGTGGAAAATACTTGATTTCCAAGTGATAAATTGAATGGAATTTCCAATGGTTTACTGAAAGTATATATGAACCTTTTGAGTACATCTGGTCCAGTACTCAAACTACCTTTCAACCTAGTTATCCCATTAAAAACTTCCAGAGTGCTAATTGTCAATGGGGGAATCGAAACAGTATTAACTGGACTGAAATTTTCATGATCAGCATCAATTTCAATATTGCTCTATACACTCCCAAAATGCTCAGCAAATAAATTTACAATTTTTGCACCACAGCTCGCTACTTCGTCGTCGTATGTCATAATATTGAGAATTCCATTATCTTTTTGATTGAATTCACATATTCAACGCTCAGTCTAAAAATGGATTGAATTTGTAGTTGACGTGGGTAGAGGTCTCTCTGATATGGTCCAAAAGTGTAGAAGATCTGGGTGTCGTCAGCATCGAAATGAACATTGGAATATTGAAGACATTTAACCAGTCAAATGTATATATATGTATATATTACAAATATAAGTTGGTCTGGAATGGATCCCTTAGGAATACTTGACTTCAAATATGATGAAGTAGAATGCAATCCAACAAGAACTACCTCTTGATACCTGTTCCGTGAGTAATTACGGATCAGAATAATCCGCCCTTCTGACATTCCTATGTATTATAATAATTACAGCGGTAACAGTGTCAGAGGCTTCACATATATACATATAAATATATATACCGGGTGTCCCAGAGCTTTTAGGCCAGCAGATATTTCAGTTATTTGCAGAAAATAAAATTGAAAAAAAATACGTGTCGTAGGAGACCATAAGCTCGTTCATGTAGCATAGCAAAATCCACCCCCTGGCAAACAACCCCCGAGAAACCACCCCAAACTTTTGTTTTTCAAATTGCACCCCCATGTTTGTTGCTGTTCAACTTACAGCCCGTTTCATTCCTTATTCATCGATATATCATAATATGTAGTTGTGAAGATAGTAAGTCGATAAAATTCAATTCGTTAGTGGGTACTATTAATTTGACGGAATGAATGGTTCCACATTGTAGAGACAAGAAAAAGTGGATGTTAAAGAAAAAGAGTCAATAAAATGTTGTTTTTCAAATTGCACCCCCATGTTTGTTGCTGTTCAACTTACAGTCTTTTCATTTCTCATTCAATAATGTACCATGGTAGCTAGAATGGCATGCAGAATTATGGCAAATAAAAATACAAATGAAATAATAATTTATAAGCTCATCTGTATTTTGAAAAAAATATTATACTACAGAAATTGTTCAAAATGTTGGCCAGCACTTGCCACACATGCAGCAAGTCGCCGAATCAGCGCGCGAGTACAGGAAGCTCTAATCATTTCCGGAGTAACGGTGTTACAAGCCTCTGAAATTTTCTGTGTTAAATCTTCAATATTTATTGGTTGAGTTTCGAAGACAACTCGTTTCAAATATCCCCATAGGAAAAAGTCCAGTGGCGTGAGATCTGGAGAACGTGCAGGCCATCGAACAGGTCCACTATTTCCAATCCAACGGTCTTGAAAGATATTATTGAGGAATGTAGTAACTATATTATGGTTATGTGCAGGAGCACCATCTTGTTGCCACCACATTTGTTGTCGTTCCTCAATTGGAATATCTTCTAGTAATGCAGGAATGCAATTTTCCAAGAAATGTAGATATCGGTGGCCCGTCAAAGTGTCTTGGAAAAAATGAGGGCCGATGAGACGTCCATTATGTAAACCACACCACACGTTCACACCCCACATTGTTTGGAAATTGGTTTCTCGTATCCAGTGAGGGTTGTCCTGTGACCAATAGTGCATGTTATGTCGGTTAACAGTGCCATTATTATGGAAGCGGGATTCGTCACTCCATAAGATTTGATCGAGGAAGTTGGGATTGTCATGGACTAAAACTTGAATGTGAGCAATGAATGCCATTCGTCTTTCGAAATCTGTTGGTCTGAGTCCTTGGTGTAAATGTATTTTGAAGGGATGATACCTGTACTGTTTGAAAATTCTGTGCACAGACGACTTACTGATCCCAATCTCCACCGCCAATGCACGAACCGAAATATGAGGATGTGCTTCGGCGTAGGCCAACACATTTATACAATGTTCCTCAGTTCGTACAGGAGTAGGATGTGCTTGATGTGTTTTCCTGGAAATGATCCGTTCGCATTGTATTTTCTACATACGGAAACGTATTGCGACCTGGTTGTCGACGATCAGGAAAGCGCTGCTCATACAGCCTCTCCGCAGCACGTTTATTCTTTTTGGCATTCACCAAAAATTAGAAGCATATCAACGTATTCGTTGGGAGTGAAGGTAAAAGGCATTTTGATATTTAACAACAATATCACGACTGATCGCAATTTGTAATCCAGATACCGTAGGAATAAAACAAAGCACAAAAAGTTCTAACATTTTATTGACTCTTTTTCTTTAACATCCACTTTTTCTTGTCTCTACAATGTGGAACCATTCATTCCGTCAAATTAATAGTACCCACTAACGAATTGAATTTTATCGACTTACTATCTTCACAACTACATATTATGATATATCGATGAATAAGGAATGAAACGGGCTGTAAGTTGAACAGCAACAAACATGGGGGTGCAATTTGAAAAACAAAAGTTTGGGGTGGTTTCTCGGGGGTTGTTTGCCAGGGGGTGGATTTTGCTATGCTACATGAACGAGCTTATGGTCTCCTACGACACGTATTTTTTTTCAATTTTATTTTCTGCAAATAACTGAAATATCTGCTGGCCTAAAAGCTCTGGGACACCCGGTATATATTTATATATATATATATATATATATATATATATATATATGTATATATATATATATATGTATATATATATATATATATATTTTCTTATATATATATATATATATATATATATATATATATATATACATATATATCCCTGGTGTGGTGTTTTTTGCTCTCAAGTACTTTCAACCTTCCACAGTCACTCCCCCTCCGTTAATTTTTTTCGGGTTTGTCTTCTCCGTACTACAAATTCATGGTGATGTTCCTTTTTGTGACTGGAGAACAATTATCATTGGAAACATAGTTGATTGTGTTATTGATTTGCTCCACAGCCAACTCAAAGTCTCGTATTTTGAATTTCCTGACCTTGCAACAAATGGTCAGCTTCAGTTGTTCATATTCGCATTGTTGCACCAGGAATATCTGAAAAGAAGTTTACCAATCCGAGTACTACCTCTCTCATCCCACCCCTTCCTTCAGCTCTTCTGCTGTAGATTAGAACCCTGCTCCAGACCTTATATTCTGATTATCGTTAAAAAAACCTGATTTGTCAAGTGCTGGTAAATCGTCTACCTCTAGTGTGATCTTTTCAAGCGCTTCTTCGGACTTCAGTATTTAATATAATGACTGTATTCCCAAATTCTGCGGAAGTTAGTCTCGCCCATTGATATGACTTATTGTTATGAAAATTATTACCAGTTTTGTGGGTGAACTGTACACACTGTTTTTTTCCTGTTCCCGTTCCTGTTTCTCCGTTGAAGTATTTCTGAAGATTTACTTCTATTTCCTAGCTGGTTGAAATTCATTCCATGCTTTACACTTTCAACCGAGACTATTTCCGATACCAATTTATATCTAAGGGAAATATTTCGTTCAATTCGATTTATTATATTCTGTCATCCAAAGCAGTTTTCGTTTGTTTCATTTTGCCGTTGATTTTCAAGGAATAGAAAGCTTTTGGTAGGGTTGACTGATTGCTTGAGGACGGATATTCAAACAATGAATTTTGGTTACGACTATATAGGGTAATGGGTAATTCACGTGGTTCGTACATTCTCAATTCATTGATGGATGGGAAACATACTTCAAATATACAGGGTGTGCCAAATATTGGAATAATTCTTTTATGTCAAAAATGAACCAAAATTTCTTTCACATGGTCAGATTATTAACTTTCCAAGTATTGAATGAATGTGATTTTTGTGGAGGAAATATAATTTGGTGAACGCAGTAACTTATCGGGGTGAACTGATTTGTTTGCCCTTCTTCACTGGTATAAATTTTACTGATTATATTTTCATTTTTACACTGTGGAAGGTTGCCCAATAAACTAGGTCAAGAAATTAGGTTTCCAATTCTCAATTCAGACAATTTGAGCTCTTGACATATCAATTACAACAAAGACTGTTGTAGTAATTTGCTATTTGAAAAAAATTGCCTAACTTTTTTGGCAATAGCTCAAAAACTATTGACGATACAGAAAATAAGAAAACATATTCGGAAGTCAATCTCAATCAATAAGGTTTATTTGCAAGTTAAAAATAAACAAAGGAGAATAATACACATATATGTAATGTAAATATGAAATGAAGTGAATAACATTATTAGTAAACTTCATATGTAGAAAGAAAAGAATAAGATCACTATTTATATACAATAATCAAAGAAGTATGTGTAGATATAATAGTACAAAACATGTCTGTGTTAACCACGGAAATATAAACATTTGCAAACAAACTGAAGAAGAATGTCCTACAGGAACTCAGGGTTGTACGAGGGTGCTTCTTTCATCTCGTTTACTCATGTGATTACATAACTTTCACAGTTTCAGGTGTACTTAGAATTCAAATTATTTTTGGTTGATGATAATATGGATAAGGGTTCTTTCTGTATCTGAAATATATATCATTATATATTTTTTGAATAAGGGTGTGGAATTAACATTTCGAAATGCGTTCTTTTGCTCTTCGGGTAACTGATTATAGATTCTCGTTGCAAGATAGTGGTGATTCTGTTGACCAACATATTTTTTCGATGTTTCATTCATATTGTTCCGTTTTTTGTCTTGTTTGGTGGTCGTATGAAGGATGTGTTTGTTTTTGTATAGATGAATTAAAATGTGTTCCATGCTTAGACCCCTACGATTAACCTGTACATCATGCCATCATCATTTTTATGCAGATGATTCTCAATTATACATCTCATTTTATCAAGATGAATACGAACAAGCTATTTCAGCTCTGAATTATGATCTCAACAACCTATTTACCTACTACAAAACATTGAATCCAAAGAAATCTACGGTAATCATGTTTGGGAAAAGATCAGATCGCATGAAATGAAATTACCCAATAGGAATATGTATCAACGGTGAAATAACCAAATTGGTAGAAAGTATAAAGAACTTAGGATTGTACATGGATCAGGATTGACATTCAGCAAGCATGTGTCCATCTGCCTCCAGTAAGCATAATCCAGTTTTGAGTAGATCTAACAAATAAGCAAATGTGTTGAAATTTTACTGTGTAAAATGTTAATAATGTCAAAGCTCAATTATTGTGATGTGATATATGGCAATTGTCTCAACACCTTAGATGAAGCTAAAATTCAAAAACTACAAAACTCCTGTACAAGGTTGATCTTTGGTATAAGGAAATACAGCCACATCAGTCATCTGTTTAAAAAAATCAAGTGGGTGAGAATGAAGAATTGAAGATTTATACACTCTCCAACAAAGTATTATAAAATCATCAATAATAAAACACCATATCTACATGAGAAAATAAAATTCCGTACTGACGTTCATAACCTGAATATTAGATTCTGGGAAAGGTCCATAGCACAGTACAATTCGAACGATCCTTCAGCTACAATATTGCAAATGTCATGAACTCCCTCCCTTATATATATACAATATATATATATATATATTGTTATGTTATGAAATGTTATTGAATAATTAAACTTATAATCATCATTATCATTATTATTAGTTATTTTTATTAGTATCGTTAATGCTATGTTATTTTACAATTTTCTTTACCTTTTTCACTACTATAGAACCTTATACTATGCTCTAGTCGATACATGTCTGTGAAGAGAACATTCCTGAAGTAGTTCTGGTATCAAAAGTATATATCCAACAATACATCTAACAAAAATCCACGAATAAACAATATCAAAATTGAAATTTATGGCAAATATTGAATTAGAGCAAGATAAGTACCGAACATCCTGTATGACAATTCACATGAACAGAAAAGCCACCAATAGGATTCGATAGAGTTTGTGTGGGAAAAGTATTGATATAGAATAAAATGTTAGGGCAGAAATTTAAAAAAAAAAATTTTATATGTATCTGTAAATAGTATGTGAGAGTAAGAATTGAATATCATTAATAAAATCATTAACATTAATTAGTCTAGCAAATTATTTGGTAGGAAGTTATACAAATCGGAAATCTGTGAAAAATAAAAATTTGGTGAGTGTTGCCATGGATCAAGATAACAAGTTCTGAGAAGATTGAAAAAAGTGCGAGAAAGTGAAGCCACGTACTAAATTTGAAAAGAAGCTTCCACCCATAATATAAGAAAGCCTGATATACAATTGCCGAACGAGAAAAATTTCTTGAAAGGTTGATCGGAGGAAGCACATAGTAAATAAAAATTCCACCTACCTGGTCCAGAAAATAAATCCTTGGAAGGAGTGCAGGTGAGCTGTCAGTGAAATCCCAGAAATTTGTCCACAGGATTGGAAACGTCAACAGAAAAGCAGCCACAAGGTATTCATAAACGAACTCACCTAAGTGCAACCTTTCACATAAAACCAATAACTTTAAGTGTTCTGAACCATTGGTTATTTGTCTTGGGCGGAACAACCATAAAATTCCACACCCAAAAGACTGATAATACGTTCAAACTTTCTTCATCAAATTTTCATCATCACAAACATCAAACTGCACTATTTTTTTGTCATTGTTTTGCTAGTATAAGGTAGCTATCGCAGAGTAAGGTATATTCAAGTTTTCATCTGAATAAAGTCAACTACTTTGATTATTCTCTGCAAACCTGTGTTTATTTTTCAATTTCTAACTTTACTTTTTTCCACTGTAGTTTTTATCATTGAATCGATAGTGCCATAGTAGGCAACCCTGATTACAGGAACCAACTACTGGGAAGGAGTTTACATGTTCATAGGCGTACCTGACTGAGGTGGGATAAGGTAAAAGGTTTTGAAAAGAGAAGAAAAAGGTAACAAAACATAGCCAGTATTTTTCATTTGTTAAGATAGGGTTTCAGAAATTATAATCTATGAAATAAATTCTTACAAAAATATATACAAAGTTGAAATCATATAATCAACACAATGAGTAGCTATAAATATCTATCTCTGTGATATGCGCATACTTATAATCACATATACAGTGCGGTTCATAGGTATGGAATAAATTCATTTTCAACGTTATTATGTATTTGTTTGAAAAACCCAGAAACAGGTCGATTTCTATTGTCTATTTGACAATTCACAGTATGAAAGCATTATTCCCTCTGCACCCCTCTGAATTATGGGCACCACCTCAAAAATTGTAAACAAGAAGGGGGATCGTGTGGCACCTTGCCCGAAAGGGATTTCCATTCTCTGTTCAGCACTATTGGGTTTTGCAAATTTCGTGCAATCATAACTGGGAAAATTTATTTTGAAAATGTGAAATTTTGATACTCAACGTAGAATGAAGGAAATAATGTCACATAATGTTTGGGAAGTATTTTTCAATTTATTCTATAATTAAATAAAATGTTAAAAATAATCACTATTCACTTCTTGACAATAAGCAAGTCGATCTTGGAATTCTCGTACAACATTTTGTAGGACCTAAGGGGTTATGTTTGTTATTTTTTTCTGTTATCCTAAATTTTTTATTTGTAATATTGTCTGGTCTATTGAAATATACTTTTGATTTTCAATAATAACTTCTATCTTTTGTTACTAGAATCATTGGGATTGTTATCATAGGGATAACTTTATTTTTATAATCTAGGAAATTCCAAAGATAGTTCATTATCATATTGATTGCAAAGCATTACTTATAGGTCGAAGTGTACGCGGAGAGATACTTCAAATCATCACATTATGCAGTCTAGCTTCAAGTTTAATGGTTCATCAGTTCATGATGAATTATTTGAGTCACAGAAAACTCGTTGAGCTTTTCAACTATATTTTTAATTTGTAGGTTCCACTGGAGATGTCGGTTAATTTCAATATTGGACATTCCATCTGAATTTATTTATTCTGATAATTTCATCTCAACACTCAACAATACTAAACAATAAAATCACAGTAACATCTACCAGAATGAACGCGATCAAATACGGCAATTGGCTGCACTCTTCTTATGAGCAAACAGTTGGGTAAAACTGGAATCATATCGCAGGGAAAAATTCAGAGTAATTTCTTGAAAGTCTAAAAGGCAATCCATTATTTGATGTTTATTTTTCTCATATTCCTTCGAAGAAATATACACCAACTCCATTATGAATGCCTTGGAGTTGACTATGCTAACTTGATACGGTATACATTTTTATTTCTTGAATGGAGCAGCCATACTTGTCAAAACTGTACATTTGTATCAGCAGAAAGTTTGGAGACTGGGATTTCTGTTCCTGGAACTGGTATTTGAACTGAGAGTTTAGGTCGGACTTATACTCGTTAATTATTCATTAGACCCGCACCTCTATAGTTTATTTCTTGGTTATATCACCCTCTATATTACGGTAGCTCTTCATTACACTTTGTGATTACTTTTGGCTGTTTAAAATTCATCTAATTCTTGCCACTGCTTCGTATATGATCACTCGTTCAATAAAACCAAAAAAAGTGTCAAGAATCAGTATTATTCCACAAAAAAATAAGCTTAAAACAATATTAGCTCCACTGCTTTCAAACTCACCTGTTAATTTTCAACGAAACTTATTTATTTCGATTTCGACTGTACTTGAACACCAATTGATACATATTGTAACACTGAATCATACCGATTGAGATACTCTATACTAACTAACAATGAATTATGCCGATTGAGATTGATACTCGGATTGAGAGTGATAGTTTTCTTTCAAACATTTTAATACTCGGGAATATTGCATGGATATGACCTCCGGTCAATTCCAGGAAAACATCTGATTTTCGTCAAACAATTTTATTTCATCTTGTCGACTTGGTGATATTTTTCCAAAGTTTTGGAGAATGAATGTCCTATGGTCAATCATAATTTTTCAAAATGTTTTCCAATTTCAAAAAATAAGATAATTCATAACAATTCAATAGTTTGTATATTCAGCTCCTAATGTATCGAAGTCGCACTTTAACTTCTCAAGTATGGCGCGCCGTTTGACCTCAGTAACCCTGACTCGTTGATGTCTCACACGTGCTAGTTATTCCGATATATTTCAGAATATCAGTTTGATTACTATATATATATATATATATATATATATATATATATATATATATATATATATATATATATATATATATATATTATTATGTTATGATAATTTGAAAAATGATTTTTTTTTTGTAGTAAGATAGCTAATAATTTTTGCTATTCTTTGTGAGCCAAATTGATATGATATAAATAGATATTTCTGCCCCTGTATTGTATGCTGTAATAATAATTGCCAGCGAACGTCACTGTTCTCTCGTCACGCTACCAACAATTATTATTTTCCCCACCACGGCTAAACTACAGTTGGTACGCCCTTATCTCAAGGTGGCCGGTTCAAAGCAATAGAGCCACTTGCCACTGCTGGCTAACTTCAGTTTATTGAATGGTCTTTGGTAGGTTATTGATCATTGTGAGAAAACAAACAACAAAATATCATAAAGCAATTATCTCCTTTATTCAGGAAGACTTAAAATACCTGGCCTACGAGAAATAACTTATACTAGGGTGAATCAAACAACTATTCACAAAATAATAAATCAGATCATGGATAGATAAACAGAACCTCACTTTTTCCGTGAGAGTGAAGTTTTCTGTTATTGTACAAAATAGAGTGACATAAAGTTCTTCGAATGTGAAATTCGTTATTGGTGAAATAGTTCAGGACCGGAAGAGCACTATTAAAGTTTTATACTTGGTTGGAACTGTTGGTGTTCTAATTATACCATGAAACAGGATGTCTCCTCTCTCCAATCGCTGTCAGGACTGCAATATCATGAATCAGGAACTATATAGATGCGGAAATCAGCATTTGGATCCGTGGATATGTTATCATTGAGGTAATATTGGTTTTGTTTACCAAATGATGGGATTATTCCAATTTTCTTTCAGGAAAATTTTTGCGTGGCATCCGCTTGGAAATTTATTTTCGATCTCCCTTGAAGCTTCGTTTTCTATCGCCTAGCTACATCTTTTTCTCCTTGTTTTTTCATTTGAATTTTTGAATTGGTGCACTAAATTGTCACTTTTCACTGTTTATATTTATATTGCATAATTTATATATACAATTATTTGTCCACTCTTATCATTATTTACAAATTTCAAAAATAATTGCTTCTGATACCATCTCATTGCTACTCTCCCACAATTTCCAATTTTAAAAATGTTATATTTGATTAATATTTTTAAATTTGTTTTGTCTTTTGAGCAATTATGAGTTATAATAATTTTGACAGTGTATGAAATTGATAGTTTTATAGTATTTTGACATTTTCATCTATCCATATTCTACCTAGGCTCACAATATACATAGAATTTCAAAAGTTATTCATAAATAAACTCTTGAAACCATTAACTATCTAGTAATTATTCTTTTTGTGGGTTTTTAGTCTTTTAAAATTTACAACTGGCATAACATAACATAACAATATATATATCTAACTTCTAGTTTCTTGGGGATGGACTTTTTTTTCTATTACCAAAATAATTTAATTTGGCTCGAGGTACCATAGCTAGTATCACAACCTGCTAGTATTTTGGACCACCATTGTGTGGAGAATTAACTGACAGTTCGATACCAAATAATTCATTGATTCATTAATCATAGAAACGTGGAATTTCACTAAGCATTGACCGGTATATTGTTTTGGTATATAATTATGTTGATGTTTCAAGAACGTTACTTCAGATATCTTTCCGTTTCAGCGTCGAACCAGTGAAATTATTATTTTCAGTAAGTTAAGTGATCCAATATGAACATATAATATTGGGGAGGTTTGTTGAGATTTGAATCAATTTTGTTAAAAAAACCTCTGCCAACGTTTCGAATTTCATTGAATTCATCTTTAGGGCTCTGTAACAATGAGTTTTTGTAAGCTGATGGGGTTGAGAAATAGTGAAAATAAAGAAATATTTGACCACAAGAATTGGAACATTTCACAGTAAAATGGATTATTCAAAAAGGAAAAACTCACCAAAAATCAGTTTTTCTTAGTTGGATTAAAATTAATATAATACACAAACAGACATCCTATATACAAACTAAAAATATTTTCACGGGCAACAGGTTTTACATCAAGTGCGAGACAAACGAATATTGAGATAAAATTCTAAAAATATACGTGAACCATATAGTTCTTGTACCAACAGAGAAAAACAATTGTAGTAAAAAACGATATCAAATCATCTAGGAATCTGACTTATCAAGTTGAAATAGGACGTTTTCAATCCCTCTATGTCTCTCCTGGTATTGACGGCGTTTTGGTGGACAATTTCGATCATTTCGCTGAGAAGTCTTTTTGGCAGAAAAGGTTTTTCATCGAGGCTTATGAGGTTTTCGAAATCAGAAGAATGACCATTTTGTCTAGTATTTTCTACTTGAGCAGTGGTATTTTGGGTATTAAGTTTTTTTGTGTCCCTATCGTGTTCAGATGTGCGTTTTTTTCAAATATTGGCCTGTTTGACCAACGTAGCATTCTGTACAATTATAACAGTTGATTTCATAAACAACCTTTGATTGTAGATTGGTAGGATTTTCGTTTTTTTGCGCGAACAAAACATTTTGCCAACAGTGTTGTCGTTTGAAAATGCGATCTCCGAATTTTCTTCGTTTAACATTTTTGCAAGTACTTCAGAGATATTTTTTACATACGGTATTTTGTAATATTTTATAGTCAAATTATTGGTTTTGTTATCCTGGAGATTTTTTTTAATTGGTGATGGAGGGTAATTGTTCTTCACTAGAAGTTGTTTGATTTGTTCAAGATTTTTCTATGATATTCTGGGTTCAAAATATCAAATATAGAATATCATAAAAAAAATCTTGGACAAATTTAACAATTTCTATTGGAGAACAAATACCCTCCATCACTAATAAAAAAAATTCTCCAGGATAACAAACCTTCTAACAAAACCAATAATTTGACTTAAGAATACTACAATATACCGTATGTGGAAAATCTCTCTGAAAAACTTGCAAAATCGTTAAAGAAAATTCGAAAATTGCATTTTCAAACGACAACACTGATGTTGGCAAAAAGTTTTATTCACGCCAAAAAAAGAAAACCCCTACCAATCTACAATCAAACGTTCTTTATAAAATGAACTGTTATAATTGTACAAAATCCTTCGTTGATCAAACAGACCCATATTTGAAGAAACGCATATCTGAACACCATAGGGACACAAAAATACTTAATATCCAAAATCCAACTGTTCTAGTAGAAAATACTAGAGAAAATGGTTATTCTTTTGATTTCGGAAACCCCATTATCCTTGATAAAAAACCCTTTCTGTCGAAAAGACTTGTGAGGCGAAATGATCAAAATTTGTCCACCAAGACACCGTTAACAACAAAAGAGATATAGAGGGGATGAATACGTCCTATTTCGAATCATTTGTTATCGTTTTTTACCACAATTGTTTTTCTCCGTTGATACAAGAACTATATGGTTAACAGATATTTCTTGAATTTTATCTCAGCATTCGTTTGTCTCGCACTTGATGTTGAACCTGTTGTCACGTGAAAGTGTTTTTCGTTTGTATCTAGAATGTCGGATCATGTAATATTTTTATTCTCATCTAACTCGGAAAAACTAATTTTGGCGTGTCTTCCTTTTAAATAATCTATTTTACTGTGAAATATTCCCAAATTTTTGTTGAAATGTTTCTTTATTTTACTATTCTCAACCCCTTCAACTTACAAAAACTCATTGTTACAGAGCCCTGAAGATGAATTCAATAGAAGTCGAAACGTTGACTTGGAAATAATAGTTTTTTCTTCAACAAAATTGATCCAAACCTCCTCAATATTAGATATTATTATATTGTATATTATTGCATATATATAAAAATATATATAAAATATATATATATATATATATATATATATATATATATATATATATATATACATATATAAATATATATATATATATATAGATTATATATAAAACGGAAGAAAGAGAGATTTGTTACGATTCCAAGAAAGCCTACAGCTGTTTCATGGTTTCCCAATCATCAGGACGGCTTGTGGTCTTTCTCGAATTCGTACAAAATCTCTCAGAATGCTAATACCTAACGACAAATAGAAAACTGTGAAATGCACAAATTCATAGATGTGACACCTATAATTTGTGGGGTGAAGCTTAGACCTAATGAAGTGGAGTACAATGACACGAAATTTCGTGCAACATTGATAGGTCACCAACAGATATCAGTATAGGCCAATACACAACTTCAAAAGTCATACTCCTAGTGCGTTCAGAGTAACGCAAAACAAATAACGAAAGAAAGAGAGATTAATTACGATTCCAAGAAAGCCACCATCTGCCTACAGTTGTTTCATGGTTTCCCAATCATCAGGACGGCTTGTGGTCTTTTTCGAAATCGTACCAAATCTCTCAGAGTGCTGATACATACCGGCAAGTATAAAAATGTGAAATGCACGAAATTAGAGATGTGACACCTATAATTCGTGGGGTGAAGCTTAGACCTAATGAAGTGGAATTCAATGACACGAAATTTCGTGCAACATTGATAGGTCACCAACAGATATCAGTATAGGCCAATACACAACACCAAAAGTCATACTCCTAGTGCGTTCAGAGTAACGCAAAACAAATAACGAAAGAAAGAGAGATTAATTACGATTCCAAGAAAGCCACCATCTGCCTACAGTTGTTTCATGGTTTCCCAATCATCAGGACGGCTTGTGGTCTTTTTCGAAATCGTACCAAATCTCTCAGAGTGCTGATACACACCGGCAAGTATAAAAATGTGAAATGCACGAAATTAGAGATGTGACACCTATAATTCGTGGGGTGAAGCTTAGACCTAATGAAGTGGAATTCAATGACACGAAATTTCGTGCAACATTGATAGGTCACCAACAGATGTCAGTATAGGCCAATACACAACACCAAAAGTCATACTCCTAGTGCGTTCAGAGTAACGCAAAACAAATAACGAAAGAAAGAGAGATTAATTACGATTCCAAGAAAGCCACCATCTGCCTACAGTTGTTTCATGGTTTCCCAATCATCAGGACGGCTTGTGGTCTTTTTTGAAATCGTACCAAATCTCCCAGAGTGCTGATACACACCGTAAGTATAAAAATGTGAAATGCACGAAATTAGAGATGTGACACCTATAATTCGTGGGGTGAAGCTTAGACCTAATGAAGTGGAATTCAATGACACGAAATTTCGTGCAACATTGATAGGTCACCAACAATGTCAGTATAGGCCACCACGACACCAAACGTCGTACTTCTAGTGCGTTCAGAGTAGAGCAAAACAAATAGCGAATGAAACAGAGATTTGTTATGATTCCAACTTACAGCTGTTTCATGATTTCTCAATCATCAAGACGGCTTGTGGTCTCTTTCGAATTCGTACCAAATCTCTCAGAGTGCTTCTTTTGTTATTTGTTTTGCGTTACTCTGAACGCACTGGAAGTGCGGCTTTTGGTATCGTAGAATTGGCCTATACTGACATCTGTTGGTGACCTATCAATGTTGCACGAAATTTCCCATTAATCGATAATGGCCCAAAGCTACAAATTATGGGTGTCACATCTATAATTCTGTGCATACCCCATTTTCATACTTGCCGGTAGGTATTAGCTCTCTGAGAGATTTGGAACGATTTCGAGAAAGCCCGCAAGCCGTCCTGATGATTAGGAAGCCATGAAACAGCTGTAGGCGGATGGTGGCTTGCTTTGAATCGTAACAAATCTCCCTCTTTTTCATTATTTGTTCTGCGCACTCTTGAACGCACTCAATTTTTGGTGTCGTGGGTTGGCCTATACAGACATCTGTTGGTGACCTATCAATGTTGCACGAAATTTCGTGTCTTTGAATTCCACTTCATTAGGTCTAAGCTTCACCCCTACAAATTATAGGTGTCACATCTATAATTTTGTGCATGTCACATAGATATCTATTTATATATATATATATATATATATATATATATATATATATATATATATATATATATAAATATATATATATATATATATATAAATATATATATATATACATATAAATATATATATATATATATATATATATATATACAGGGTGTAACTGAATAAGTGTAAAACATTTAAGGAGGTGATTCCTCATCGAAAAGATAGGATCTTTCATATAAAGAAACTTCATTGGAGCATCCCTTGTTAAGATACAGCCCTTAAAGGAGACATAAAATTTATTATAACAATTTTTTTCACAAGCACTGAAAAAAAAGTTACAATGTGAAATCAACCTGACGTTTTGTACTACCAAAAGACACTTAGCCAGTAATTTATTTGGTTTACCCATGGTTGTAAAGGGTGAAAAACGCAACCTAAAATTTATTTCCAATGTAACTTTTTTCTTATTATTTGTTTAGCATTTAAAATTTATTCCTAAAACAAAAAATGTCTCTTGGGTTTTTGCTAAAATAAACCAGTAAGCAGCAAAACATTATTTACGAACAACTACAGAGATACATCGTCATAAATGCGAAAATGCAAACTAATCTATCTAGTAGGTCGCTATTAGCGATAGTGACAATTAAATTAGGTATGACGCTGTCAGTTTGGGAATTTTCAAAATTGAATTAATACTAATTGTGTGTTGTTGTTCTGTTCTTAATTTGTTACTTTAATAATTCACTTGTTAATAAAATGGCATACACAAATGAGGAAATGGCTGATATGCATTACGTTTACGGTCTGTCGCGGGAATGGGTTAGAAGCTTCTAGAAGATATGCTGAAATGTATCCTCAACGGCAGCATCATACATAGAATATTTGCTCGACTTCATCAACGATTACGAGATATGGTTCATTCGACAAAGAACGCAGGATTGTGGTCGCCATCGAGAGAAATACGAACACCACAGCTTGAGGAAGCAGTACTTAATTTGATTGAAGAACAACCTACTACCAGTACTAGAAAGATTGCTTTCCAGCTAAATGTTGATCATATGACGGTATTTCGAATTTTAAAGGAACAACTCTTATACCCTCACCATCTGCAACGAAGTACAGGCACTGTTACGCGAGACTTTCCAGACCGTCTTGAATTTTGCAATTGGATGCTGGAAATGATTGGAAGAAAGTTGTGACTTTCTGAAGACGATAGAATTCCTGAACAGATGTAGTTTTCTCAGGACAAGATTATTAATTTTCATAATTACCACATATGGGCTGATGAAAACCCTCACGCTATTGTCGAAACTAGCCATCAGAACAGTTTTCTCTTTAACGTGTGGCTCAGGTTATTGAGGGATGATTTAGTGGGCCTCATTTTCTACCTCCTCGATTAAATGGTGAGGCATACGTTCAATTTTAAGAGAAGTGCATCCAGTACTGCTGGAGGCAGTTCCTTTGGGCGTCAGAAGGGATATGTTTTTTATGCATGATGGGGCTCCCTGCCCATTTTAGTCAAGTAGCACGTCAGCATTTAACTGAAACATATGCAAATCAGTGGATAGGTCGAGGAGGACCACATAAATGGCCCGCTCGATCCCCGGATCTCAATCCTCTCGATTTCTCTATTTAGGGCCATTCACAGCATTTGGTATATCGACTCCTGTTCCGATGTAGAGGACTTAAAAAACCGCATCATCGATGCGTGCAGAGTAATCAGAGAGACTCCCGGAATATTTGAGCGAATACGTGGCTCAATGCGCCATCTAGACGCATGCGTAATGTTTGAAGGTAGACATATTGAAAATTCACTATGATTTCTACATGTTGTGTGTTTTGTTATTAATAACGGGGTTTTTTTATTACCTTTAATCGTTCAATGCAGGTATAACACAAAATAACAATAAATCCAGTTCGCATTTATGACGATGTATCTCTGTAGTTGTTCGTAAAATAATGTTTGCTGCTTACTGGTTTTATTTTGGGCAAAAACTAAGATACATTTTTGTTTAAGTGAAACAGGCTATCGGAAATAAATTTTAAATGGTAAACAAATAATAAGACCAAAAGTTACATTGGAAATAAATTTAGGGGTTGCGTTTTCACCCTTACAACCATAGAATTAAACCAAATAAAATTACTGGCTAAGTGTCTTTTGGTATTTACAAAACGTCAGGTTAATTTCAATGTATAGCTTTTCAGTGCTTGTGAAAAAATTGTTATACAAATTTTATGTACCCCCTTTAAGGGGCTGTATCTTAACAAGGGATGCTCCAATGAAGTTTCTTTATATGAAAGATCCTATCTTTTTTTCGATGAGGAATCACCTCCTCAAATGTTTTACACTTATTCAGTTACACCCTGTGTATAACAAATTGATTATTGGGGTATGCAGCAAAAGAAAAAGTGTACTCTTTAAAGTTTGTCCAAGCTTTCGGAATGTTTTATTTCCATCTTCAGGGATACTACAATGAAGAAGTGACCAAATTAGTGTGTCATTCAGGCTTTCCACCACCACTCCATTGTCCATTTCTATAATATTTATTTTAGAATATTCTTCCTTCCATCTCATTCATTAAAGTGCACCCCATATTTCCATCATCCTTCCATTATTGTCCCTTCTTCCTTTCTCCATCCACCATATATGCCCTACTTTCATTCCATTACTTCACTCTTGCTGTCCATTTTCATTTCCTTCTTCCATATTTTCTATTCCTTCTTTCTTCATTTTTCATGCTGCTAATGTAACTCCATTAATTCTATTTCCTTTACTATGCTCCATTCCACACCATTGCGTTGTTTATCCATTTTATTCCATATTTTTCCTGTGTCTTTCCTTTCCTTTTCTGCAGTATACCATTCCTTCATTATATTTTCCTCCACCATTCTGTGTTATTTATTTCCTTGTCTCTTCATTTATCTTTCTAGATATTTTTCTATATCCACATAAGATATCTGTTTATCTTTCCATTTATCCTACCATTATACTATTCCTACTGTCTTTGTGTATTTCCTCATGCTTGGCTATTTTTATTCCACTATTTTAATGTATCTATAGTTTCCTCCTGTGTCATGTCCGTATCCACTGTGTGTGTCCATTATATTCTGTGTAGCTCAGTGTTCGTGTGTGTTCTTCTCTGGTCATGGGATTCCTGATTCTTCGTGTCTGTCTGGCTATCAGTGTTGTTCCTCGTGGGGTGTCCGGTTGGGATTCGGCCATTCAGTTCCTGGTCTCATGGTCCTCCATGCCTCCTTTGCGTGTCATCCATTTTCTGGTCCATCCATGTCTCATCGTGTGTCCGGTCTGTGTTCTTCTCCTGTGGTCTGTCTGGTCGGGTCTCCATGTCCGTGTCTCCTGTCTGTTTCAGTGCCTGTGTGTGTGGTCTTGTGTGTGTCTCGTGTCTGCCTCCAGTTGTCCATGATTGTGTGTCCGTGGTTGTGTGCCTCCTTGGGGTCGTGTCTGGCTCTGTGCCTGTGTGTGTGTCCTGTGTGTGTCTCGTGTCTCTGTCCATGCCTGGGGCTGTCTTCTTTTCCTGTCCTCTCTGGTCGTGTCTGTGTCTGGTGTCTGTGTCTTGTGTGTGTGTGTGTGTGTGCTGATGTCCGTTGTGTCTTTTCCTGTGTCTCTGGTCAGGTGTGTGTTGTGGTCACTGCTGTCTGTCTGTGTCTCTCTCTCTGTCTCTCTCGTGTCTGTTGTGTTGTATGTATGTATGTGGACCAGTGGACAGTTGTCCTGTCAGGTTCTATGTCCCCTAGATGTTTTTTCGAAGACTCTCTCGTCCATTAGGATCCTTTTTTCTATGTTTTCCTTCATGTTGTTCCATCTAGTTATGCTTCTGACTCATTCCATTCCTGTTGTCTTTCTCGTTTCATGTTGTCCTGTTATCCCATTTTTCCTGTTACCCTTTTTTCTTTGTCCATTCCCCGTTATCCTCCTATCCTGTCATCCCGTTATCCCATTCTTTAGTTATCCCGTCATTCCCGTTATCCCGTTATCCCATTATCCCGTTATCCCATTATCCCGTTATCCCATTATCCCGTTTTCCTGTTATCCCATTTTTTCTTTATCTCGTTTTTCCCTTATCCCCTCATCCTGTCTTCCCGTTATCCCGTATTCCCGTTTTTTCGTTATCCCGTTATCCCGTTTTTCTGTTATCCCGTTTTTTATTCATCCTGTTATTCTGTTTTCCCGTTATTCCCTCATCCCATTATCCCGTTTTTCAGTTATCCCGTTATCCAGTTATACAATTATCCAGTTATCCCGTTATCCCGTTTTCTTGTTATCCCATTTTACCTTTATCCCATTATCCTGTTTTTCCCTTATCCCCTTATCCTGTCATCGCGTTATCCCGTTGTCCCGTTTTTCCGTTATCCCGTTATTCCCGTTATCCCGTTTTCCTGTTATCCCGTTTTTTCTATAAAAAAAATAAATAGGGGTTGATCGTAGAAGGGTGAAAAGTAGGAGTTATATGATTTTTTTTATTCCAAGTCATGACAAAATAAAAATCTTGCCAAACAAATAGGGGTTGATCATAGAAGGGTGAAAATTCAGGATTGTATGTATTTTTGACTGCTGTATCTTAAAAAAATAAATACAAAAAATGTTTTAAAAAAAATAAAAAATAAAATTAAGGGGTGAACCACCCTTAACATTAAGGGCGATGATTTGTGAATCTTAACCATCCAGGGCGGCACCCAAACGCATACAAAAAAAAACATTCGAATCAGTCTAGCCGTTTATGATACCGACTGCTGCGCCATCTGCCGGGCTGATTTGTGAATCTAAACCATCCAGGGCGTCACCTTAACAAATACACAAAAAAAAATCATTCAAATCGGTCCAGCCGTTTAGGAGGAGTTCAGTGTGACACACACGTACAGTAGAATTACATATATAAAGATATATATATATATATATATATATATATATATATAAAGATATATATATATATAAAGATATATATATATATATATATATATATATATATATATATATATATATATATAATATATATATATATATATATATATATATATATATATATATATTTGAACGTAAATAAACTTAACTTGGTTTTTACTAATTTATTTCACATTTAAATCTACAACTTAATTTATATTACGCCTCTGTATAGCTCGATCGTATGGGCTCGTTCAGACTGTCGACTCCACTTGAGGGTTGCCTATTTATCTCCGATACAGCATTCTCGATGTTTCGAATTCTGGTAGTTGGCGACCGGCATGTTCCAATTGTTTCCAATAGCGACCGTTGCTCTCCACGGCAGAGCGACTGGACTGTTCTCGAACATCTCCGGGGATGACCTCATCGCTGTCGACGGCAACGCGCGAGGCGACAGATCCGGCCTAGGTTCGTTACATTGCCCCCTTCTTAAAGACATTTTGTCCCGAAATTTCATCCTTGGAGTGTGACGATATCTGCATGACTCCCCATATCTGCACCGTGAAGTTCGATGGAAGTAACACTCCACGGTCTTCATGATCGGTCGTGGAAGAGGGTTACAGCAAACCAAAATCTTGACGCCGCTGGATCTGAATATCGCCTCCAGCATACTCTTATGACTCTCCAGTCCAACCCATCAATACCACAGGACAATTTTGAATTGCAGATCCACCAGATTCTGGTCCACCATAGTATCTCTTAGTTTGGTGAGACTCTTTCCAGACATCTTCATAGGACGGTTTATCTTGGGAATGCCTCTTGGTAACTAGGTAGTAGATGTTTCTCTGGCCTTTCTTCAACTGTAGCACCCCACCAACTTCTGGATTCTGCTCCGCAGTGTTTGGAGTTGACCAAATTTCTTGGAGAACACTACGGCGATGCCCCTGGACATTCGAAGATCTTCTGCACACAGTGCGCTAGTGCGTAGTCAGCAGGCACCTCGAAAGGTCTCGTGACTCCTCTCTAGTAACCCCATGTAGAACTTTTCTGCCCGTTTGAATACAAGGACATAAACTTCTCGAACGTCATATCATCCTCCGGTGGCTTGAGGGTGCGAACTTGGTCATGGTTTCCAGCGTAAGGGGCCAACCTGTTGAAATGGACGACCCTTGGTTTCCCTCGGGGTGGCTTATGGATTCGGTACACAAGGTCGTTTATCCTTTTCACGATTTTATACGGGCCTTCCCACGAGTTCCGCAACTTTGGTGATAGTCCACGACGACGTTTGGGGTTGTACAGCCAAACCAGGTCATCAACCTTAAATCCTCCAGGGTCGGCCTTGATGTCATAGGTCTTCTTCATTTTATCGCTGGCACTCTGGATGTTCAACCGGACTCGTTCGTGGATGTCGTCCATTCTCTGCCGAAGTTTGCTGACGTAGTCCTCTCCCGCAGTGTCTTGTCCTGGCGGTATCCCAAACTTCAGGTCACAAGGCAGTCGCAGTTCTCGGCCCATTATAATACTAGCAGGAGTTTGGCCGGTTGACTCGTGTACTGCGGATCGATAGGCCATCAGGAACAAATGAAGATACTGGTCCCAGTCTCTCCGGTATGGCTGGATATGCGAGACGAACCAAGCGTGCAATGTCAGTTTCAAATTCTTGTAAGGATTCGCCCGATTTCTGAGAGCGATTTTTCAGCTGGGAGTGGTATACGTGTTCCAAATGGGCCTGGCCATATCGTAATTCTAGATGTTTAATCAGCTGATCATAGTCCTCCTGTTCTTGGGCGGTAGGTTTGTAGAATATTCGTCGCTTCTCCACGTAATGCAAGTGTTAGTGCTACAGCTCTTTCCCCTGCATTCCATCCATTTGCTTTGGCCGCTGCTTCAAACTGTCGGCGGTAATTTTCCCATGGAGTTTTTCCGTCGAATTGAGGCGGCTTCATGAAAAGCTTTCCTATTTCAGAAATGACCTTGACATCTTTTATACCCTCTTGAACTTTATCCACGTTCAAACTCAAGTCCAGCATTGCATTTTCGTTAACCATCTCTGTGGAGGACGCACTATTAATTTGTTTTTCCAGCTTACTGATCGTTTCCTTTATTTTGTCCATTTCTGCCTCGATTCCGTCTTTGATTTCATCGCTGATTATTTCCTTCATCTTGTCCATCTCGCCACGACCCATCTTTGATTTTATCTACCTCCGTGTTCATTTGCTCCTAATTTTTCTATCTCTGTCTCAACGGTTCCCATTCTTTCTTCTAGAAAATTAGCCACACCACACAATTCTTTTTTTAGGCCTTCTGTGTTTTCCAGGAACTTCTCTTCCAGGCTTCTTGAATTTTCTAGAAGCTTCTCTTCCAGATTTCTAGAATTTTCTTGAAGCTTCTCTTCCAGATTTCTAGAATTTTCTTCAAGCTTCTCTTTCAGATTTCTAGCATTTTCTTCCAAGCTTCTTGAATTTTCTTGCAGTTCTTCTTTCACGGATTTAGTAGTTTCTTCGAGTTTATTCATTACCAAACTTAAATCACCTCCGGAACTTCGAATAAAATGTTTCGGGTCCTCACCTTCTTGTATAAGTCCTTCTGCAAGTCTTTCCTGGAGTACTTGCTTTTTACCCGTTGTTTCCAGTTCCCTTTCCTCCAATTCCTGTTTCAATTCCGCTACCTTCAAGTCCGCAAGGCGCACTTTTCTTGAACACATTTTGTCTTTGACGAGGTATCAGTCTGTTTCACACGAAAAAGTTTATCAGTTTGTTAAAAATTCACTTCGCGAATTCTTTTCCACCAGTCTATTGTCTGTTTCACGCGAAGAGTGTATCAGTTTATGTTCCCACGCACAATTGTCCACTTCGCGAAAACCGGGCCACTGTCTATTTTCTGTTTCACGCGAACAGTGTATCAGTTTATATTCCCACGCACAATTGTCCACTTCGCGAAAACCGGGCCACTGTCTATTTTGGGCGTACAAAAAGGTCTATCAATTTATTTTTCTGACTATCCACTCCACGATCACTTGTTTATTTTCAAAATCTCACTTCCGACACCAATTGTAACGTAAATAAACTTAACTTGGTTTTTACTAATTTATTTCACACTTAAATCTACAACTTAATTTATATTACGCCTCTGTATAGCTCGATCGTATGGGCTCGTTCAGACTGTCGACTCCACTTGAGGGTTGCCTATTTATCTCCGATACAGCATTCTCGATGTTTCGAATTCTGGTAGTTGGCGACCGGCATGTTCCAATTGTTTCCAATATCGACCGTTGCTCTCCACGGCAGAGCGACTGGACTGTTCTCGAACATCTCCGGGGATGACCTCATCGCTGTCGACGGCAACGCGCGAGGCGACAGGTCCGGCCTAGGTTCGTTACAATATATATGAAGACGGGTTTGTTCATCAATATGTGAATTTTGCATTTTTAGGATTTTGAAACCTTTTGTTCAAAACCAGTTCAGCTCTGGGAACTATCATATAAGTTCGTTGCCAACTTCGAGTTGAATCTCAAGAAAAGCTCTTGAGCATATGAGAATGAATTTGTGAATATCAGAAAACACATTGGGAAAGTTGTAACTTAAAAATAAATTGGTTTTCTATGAATCAGGAGACAGTGAAGTAGCTTCATTTGGAAGATGAACAATTGATTGCCAGTTGAAATTTTTTTTCCGACTACCTACCTGAAATACGTATCATTTTGCACTGTAGTACACAAAATAAGATATTTCGCACTAGTGCGAATGAGACAAATAGGGGTTGATCGTAGAAGGGTGGAAATTAAGAGTAATATAATTTTTTTTTATTCTAAGTCATGACAAAATAAAAATAAAAATCTTGCCAAACAAATAGGGGTTGATCATAAAAGGGTGAAAATTCAGGATTGTATGTATTTTTGAATGCTGTATCTTAAAAAAATAAAAACAAAGAATGTTTTCTAAAAAATAAAAAATAAAATCAAGGGGTGGACCACCCTTAACATTAAGGAGGATGATTTGTGAATCTTAACCATCCAGGGCGCCAACCAAACCCATTAAAAAAAAAACATTCAAATTAGTCTAGCCGTTTATGATACCGACTGCAGCGCTATCTGCCGGGCTGATTTGTGAATCCAGACCATCCAGGGCGTCACCTTAACGCATACAAAAAAAATTCATTTAAATCGGTCCAGCCGTTTAGGAGGAGTTCAGTGACACACACGTACAGTAGAATTATATATATATATATATATATATATATATATATATATATATATATATATATATAAATATATATATATATATAAATATATATATATATATATATATATATATATATATATATAATATATATATATATATATATATATATATATATATATATATATATATATATATATATATATATATATAAAGACGGTTTTTAAATTTTTAGGATATTGGAACCTTTTGTTCAAAACCAGTTCAGCTCTGGGAACTATCATATAAGTTCGTTGCCAACTTCGAGTTGAATTTCAAGAAAAGCTCTTGAGCATATGAGAATAAATTTGTGGATATCAGAAAACACATCGGGCAAGTTGTAACTTAAAAATGAATTGGTTTTCTATGAATCAGGAGACAGTAAAGTAACTTCATTTGGAAGATGAACAATTGATTGCCAGTTGAAATTTTTTTCTGACGACCTACCTGAAATACGTATCATTTTGCATTGTAAACTAGTACACAAAATGAGATATTTCGCACTAGTGCGAAATATCTAATTTCGCACTAGTGCGAAATGAAATATTCATCTCCACGCTCTGCGATTGGTGCGATTACCTAATATACTCTGATTTTTACTCATAGGTAGCTGTGACAATGACATATCTACAAACGAATTCATAACATTAAAGTGTCAATGTGATTTACCAAGTAGATAGGTACTGAATCGTATAATTTGTTCAGTTTCCTTCGCTGCAATGTCATCCGACGATGAAATGGTAGATTCTGCTCCCCAGAAGTTATGCAATTTTTGCAAACGAAGCAACGAAGCAATTGCTGCCAGAAAAATCAAACAGAAGTATGATTTGGCGTACGATAATTTTTTTGG
>JAFIRS010004872.1:0-72320 GCA_018342105.1 Gonioctena quinquepunctata
CAAAACGTTACATGTCACAGACTGTGACGTTAAGGCTGTCAATAGTCTGTGACAGTTGGGTTTTTGGGCTGTTCCGTCATTCGAAGTTTGACTCTTGTTCGATATGGATGTGTATGAAGACAGATTAGCGACATTTCAAAATTGGCATCAACCATATCCCAAAGAAAGATTGGATTCATTTATACCCAGAGAGAAGACATTGTTGTGTGACTGAAATGTCGAGTTGAAGGATTCAGATGGCAGTTGGAAGATGATGTTCAACGATCACTTCAGTTGGAGTCCACATTGTGAGTTTTTCACAGAAGAAGAAGCTGCCACTCTGAGGAGACGTATGCAGCTCGTAGATTGTCTTTACCAAGAGAGAGAGGTAACAACGAACACACCTACCAACAGCAGCGTCCACGAAGATATATCACCATCCTCCTCATCAATGTCATGCAAAAGTATGTTTGGAAAAGGACATGAACGGGGTTTTTCATGCCGTGCAAACACTTGGCCTGCTATGTCGGAATGCTCAATAAAATTTGGGACAATTGTGCTGTGTGCAGAGCCCAATTCAATACTATTTGAACATTTTTGTATCTTAGAGAGAGAGAGATAATTCAATATATAGAATGTGAAAATCAACTGGTGTATTTTATTCATTGTCTCATCCCACATACCTTTGAGGTTATGTTTGGAAAAAAAGTAAGGTTAGAATTCCTTCCCCACCTCATTTGAAATTTGAGGTTATGGTTCCTCTGAAAGTGAGGTTATGTTTGAAAAGTAAGGTTAGAATTCCTCCCCCACCTCATTTGAATTTTGAGGTTATGTTTTCTCTAAAAGTGAGGTTATGTCACTCACACAAAGAACGCTGATGTTCGAGGGTGAGACTGAATGACGTCATCGTTTCTTCGACTTGTTCAGACAAGTTTAGACAAGTCTGAACTTGTCTGGACTGGTCTCTCTATCCAATTCAGGAAAACATTGAATGAAGTGATGACACAGAGCTGCAATCACTTCATTCAAAGTTTTTCTGTATAATAAATAAAAATCAAAATCGTTATACACTCATTTTATCGATACATATTTTCTTTTTGAGTATGAACAATAGATTATATATTTGTATGGATATAATAATAATAACATATTGGCTGAATATATTCGATATATATATATATATATATATATATACCGGATGGCCCATTAGGTGAGGAAGTACAGTATCTCACCTATAATGAGGAGTATGATAAAATGTTTCAGATAAAACTTAAATGGTTTTTGTTGCTTATTTTAAAAAAGTATTGTGGAAAAGTGTTCCTTCGAAGCGGGGCAATACAAATCATAATTTTTTTAAATGGACCCCTGTAAATTTTTTCGCCGTTGAACTGCGCAAAATGTTTTACATCAGGAGGTTTTTCCTTTTTCTAAACTTTGCGACGTTGTCAAGTTATTGTGAAAGTAAGAAAATCTTCGGAAAACAGACCACCACAAATGCCATCATAAACATTTATGGATAAAATTTAAGCAGAATTATCTGGACATGCAACAACACCAAGGTGAGATGAAATGTCGGTATGGACTGAAAATTACATTTTCAAACAGGACATTTTATACAGAGACATTAACTTGACAAACTTCGAATATCAAAAAACTTGATTTTTTTAAAATGAAACACCCAGTATGTTATGTCACCATTTTGAATAAATACTTTATTCCTACAATTTTGTTGATATGACTTAGCCCCTAAAATTGACAGATTTTGGATATTTGCAATTTCATTTTATTTCGACAAAAACTGCGTTTATCACTCAATATTTACAAAATTCAAGAACTAACAGTTTTCCATAGGTAATGCTCCCTACAAAACGCTCCACTTTACCAAAAGACAATATCTACAGTGCTAAATAATACTAACCGGTTGCTTGTAAACTGGTTCATGGTGCGCAAATAAATGCGTCATTCACTTCTCAGTAAAGGCAAGTGGTGGTTCTCTGAGCGCCATGCGCAATGAAACTGTTATGAAAGTGGGCTATGAATTTGACATTCAATATGATCGATAAGTTCTGGCATAAAACAAAATTACTGTCATACAATTTTGTATCTATCGCTTCATAATAAGAAACATTTGAAATGAATTTCACCACCGAAGAATTGACCGATATGATTTTTTTTTACTGGGGCAAAAGGATAAAACTGTTTATTAGCGACCAGAATTTATAATGAACGATATCCAGACAGGCGACAACCCAGAAAAGAAGCGTTTGAAAAATTGCTTCTTCGATTTACTCGAACAGGAAATGTCGCATATGAAAAAATAGAAAGAACCAAAACTGCATTAACTGAAATTCGAAAGTTACCCCATATCTCGCATAGAGAAATATCCAAACAAACTGACATAAGCCGGACTGTCATACAGAGAATTTTGAAAAAGAATAAGTTTCATCCGTACCGTTTTCAATTACATCAAGTGTTATTAGATGATGATTTTGAGAAAAGAGTAACATTTTGTGAATGGGCTCAGCAACAGTTGCTACAAGACAGAGATTTCTTTAATTATGTTTTATTTTTCGATGAAGCAACATTTCATAAAAATGGGTTTGTAGACATAATTTCCATTATTATTTAACAGATAACCCCCATTTCTTTCGAACCACTAGTCAGACAAAGTGGTCCCTAAATGTATGGGGTGGCATAATTGGAAATTCCATCGTTGGGTCATATTTCTTTGAGGGAAGAGTTAATGGCTTGATTTACCTCGATTTTTTGGAAAACCAGTTACCACAATTAAGTCATTTACCCATTCGAATCAAACGAAGAATGTGGTATTTACACGAAGGAGCACCTGTTCACCACACTGTTCCTGTTAATAATTATTTAGACACTGCATTTCTCAGAAGATGGATAGGTAGAGGAGGTCCTTTCAAGTGGCCACCTCGCTCACCAGATTTGACAAAAATGGATTTTTTGATGTGGGGCTACGTTAAAGATCTAGTTTATAGAACACCCCCATCTACAAAGGAGGATATGAAAAATAGAATTAGGGACGTATTCCAAAATATTCCAGTCAGCATGTTGAGGCGAGTTAATGAAGAATTTCAAAACCAAATACATTATTGTTTGGAAGTAGCCGGTGGTCACTTTGAGCAGTTGTTATAAATTTCTGATATTTTTTTTGTTATCGTTTCAATTATTTACTCTCATAAATAAAAAAAAATAAAAAAAGTTTTTGCCGTTTACCAGCTGTCCTCCCCTTATGAACGGGCAGCCCTCAGAAGTTGGAACTTGTGCGAGCCAAGGATTAACGAGGTCTAACGTTTTAACGTGCGATTCCCAGCACTTTCTCTCAGAAAAAAGATTCTGCAGTCGCTAGGCTTTGAACCCACACGACTGGCAGATAGAATGATTGAAAAGCGATGCGTCTAACAACACGGCTACCTGGTCCTAAATACTTCAACGAAAACATGTTTTCCAGACTTTTCCCAACCGATTTCCAGTTTTAAGTTTGACATTGCAATTATGTTAAATTCCAGTAACAGTAACTAAGCCTCAAAATCCTAGCTGGCCTTACGTAAATAGAAAGAGAATTTTTGACAAATTGAAAATTCCACAAAATCTGTCAATTTAGTCATATCAACAAAAATTGTAGGAATAAAGTAGTTCTTCAAAATGGTGACATAACATACTGGGTGTTTCATTTGAGAAAATCAAATTTTTGATATTCGAAGTTTGTCAAGTTAATGCCTCTGTATAAAATGTCCTGTTTGAGAAATGTGATTTTCAGTCCATCTCTCCATGTCTCAAATAATTCTGTTCAAATTTCATCCATAAATTTTTTATGATGGCATTTTTGGTGGTCTGTTTTTTCGAAGATTTTCTTACTTTCAGCAATAACTTGACAACGCCGCAAAATTTTCGAAAAAAGGAAATACTACCTTATGTAAAACATTTTGCTCAGATCAACGGCGGAAAAATTTACAGGTGGGTCCGCTTAAAAAAATTATGATTTGTATTGCCCCGCTTCGAAGGAACACTCTGTATATTCCACAATATTTTTAAAATAAACAAAAAAGTAAACCATTTAACTTTTATCTGAAACATTTTATCATACTCATACATACTCCTCATTATAGGCGAGATACTGTACTTCCTCACACTAATGGGCCACCCGGTATATACAATGGTTATGTGAGAGAGAATGTGATGGAGAAAAAAAAAACATTCAGTTTTCGATTATCACGCTAACACAATAAATGGAAATTTTGGAGAAAGAGAGATTATTATTATTATCAGAAGTATCCGACACCTCCAGAACGTTCAAATTATCGAAATATTCGATCCATTTGAACCCTCCAGAGGGTAGATACTCCCTCATAGCCCATCCATAGGGGTTGTTCACGTCCAAGTATAATAAATATTTGGGGGGTTGTTGAAGATCATACCTCCCCCCCATATATTTATTATTATTCTGGGAACGGTTACAACACTGACTTATACCGCCCCGAACCCCTTTTTTCCACAAACAAAAGCATGTCGACATCTTTGATAATCTCCAGCTTACACTTTGTGTACTTTAACATGCATGACCATGAATAGCCAGGCATGGTATAGTACCAAGCGGGTCGAGTCCATAAGTGTCGTGACCCAATTGTCGGAATTTCAAAGACGTCACATAGCAATAATATATCTGTTTTCATGTATAAGTCAGAGTAGTCGCCCAGTGTTGCCAAATCGAACGATTGCCACACCTTCTGGGCATGTTGGTATTCATGCTCGGAGATATCGCAATCGTTCAGCTGATTGTGGAATTTATCGATATCTGGCAACGCTGTAATCTCAAGTTTCTCCATAGAATCCATAAAGTCGTAGGGGACTACCCCTTTGCGCGTGATTAGCGGAAATTGTTCATTGTTTAAATTTTGAAATTCGCGCTTTGTATTACAGAGATCTTCCACTCTGAGCGTGCGCACCAACTAATCCAGGCTTGCGCCCATGAATCGAAAAGAATCAATGAAACGGAATTTAATGTCTGTATGTTCGTCGTATTGTGTGAAAGATATATATTTATCTTTGTTTATTGGAAGAAGACTCACCCTGCCTCGTTTCGCGATATCTCGAATAATAAAATGACTATGATAGCCGCTAAGATTATGGAAAACAATAGGAACCACAAAGGATTTTTTATAGTTGAGATTGCATGGGTTTTGATGTGCCCATCCTCTAAATGCACCTGTGAAATGGTTATGTTCGGCTACAATCATTTGATCTTTTTGGAAAGGTTTCTCGCAAATATGACAAGTTGAATCCGCCGCCGTTCTTATGAGATTGACGGACATGGGGATGATTTTTAAAATTTTTCCTTCCACGAATTTGGCTATGGCTTTCAATTGTTCCGCGAACCATTCCATCGAATCCAAACCTCGATGGCTATCGTAATATGATAGAGTGTCATCATAATTGCATTTGAAATATAAGCCTGCGCTATAGGGAATGTGTTTTTGGTATTTCGTCGTTTTGGACTTGGTTTCATCATCAGTAAACGGTTCCAAAATCAATTCAAAATCAGCATATATCACAAATGGAACCATTTCTTTATGTACAAAGTCCTTTAACTCGACATAGTCATATTTTGGAATAGAAATTTTGTAGTGATTGGCTTGTTCACAATCAACAGTATGATTGTCTAATTTCTCCAGACTACCAAAATAATTTAAACATCTGTCGCAAATAAATTTTTTATGACCATTCTTACTTATTTGGTAATTGACTAATCGGGAAAGATCTTTAATCCAGCAATAGTGGAATTTAATGTTTGTTCGTCATAGTCTTCGTCAATTTCCGGCGGTGCCTCGTAATCATTTAATTTAAACGAATATTTATTTTGAATCATGAGTAGGTTAACATGTCGAGCCAATTTTTCTTTTGTAAGTCTCGTCGGTACAGTTGTGAAAAATGTATGTCCGTCATCGTTATTCGCTGATGATTTAACCAACTCCAAAATATAAACATTCACCGAAATACCATTAAGTTTTTCGAATTTTGATATTTGGCCGAGAGTTATGGGAAATTCCAACCCCTCCATATTCAGTACGGTCGACCAATGAGGGTATTTTGATGTACGCTGTGCATCTTTTTCAACGGGATACAGAGCGGACACGACTGCCCATCCGAAACAATTGTTGTCGTCGGTATTTCGCACGTTAATACAGGCACGTTTTTTCATTATGGCTGTTGGAAGTTCGAGGAAAGATGAACCCCCTTTGCCCAAACCTGATTGATTTTTACTTCTAAATTTACGATTTTTTGTAATGCCCACCCGCTTTCTTTCCCACAAAATTCCTCCAATTTATTACCCAATTTATCTACAACAAATTCCTGGAACCACCCCTGTAAATCTGTTCCCTTGTCAATCACTTCGTTTTTAGTATTGAGATATTTCAAATCGAGTTTTTCCTCATATAAGCCCATTTTGACAAACTCCCCGCAAAAACAAGTATTCACTTTCAGCATTGGGAATTTTTTCAACATGTTATTGATTCTACGTTTGAAAAGGCTGAAAGCGTCTTTGAAAATGGTATCTTTATGTGTCAAATTTATGATTACCCCTGTACGAACTCGTCCCCGGAACGTCGACTTTAAATCTTTCTAAACAACTCGTCTTTTTAGATTTTTTCTGACAGCCAACCCCTGACCCTCCACCCCTAAATTTTTTATGAAATTACGACACGTTTTTAAATGCCCTAAATTTGTTTCCAATTCTCTCAATATTCCAATGGAACTGTTGGCAGAAATTTTGATGCCCTTTGTACAAAGCCGAATACTATAGGTTAAATGTTTTAGCCATGATTCGCGTTCCATTGGGCTGGATTTTTGTTCGAGAAGTTTTTGAGCCTCCCTGTATTTAATATTCATCTCATCGCTGAGAGCGGCAATTTGTTCAGAATTCATGATTATTTAAAAAACGAGAAAAATTAATGCTTTTTCACAAACAAAATACAGATATATATTTTTTTCTCTCTCTCACCTTGATTTAATGAAATCGAATACAGCCGTCCCAGTTGTCGCCGTCGTGGTGGATGGCCTTAGTTTTTGTTGATGCTGATGATGAATGGTCTTAGTTTTTGATTAATTCAAAGACAGGTATCTTCTTCGTGGATGGTTTTATGATAATTGAATATTCTCGACGATTGAACTCGTCGATTTTCGGTTGTAACACCTCGAAAACCCTCCTTGGTAGGAACACTGATTTGGTTTTCAAATCGGCTACAATTGTGTCCCCGTACTTCGTTTTAACCACTCTCAATTTCTCGATTAGCATAGGCTTGTTTAGCGGCAATGTTGATAGAGCTACGGTTTCCCTGTAGCTACTGCTCGCAACAGCGTTTATTTGTGCAAGATTCATCTATAATAAATAAACAATCCTTTAAAATGTTTTGAAGGAAAAACAATCCGTCCCCGTAAACAAATAGAAAAAAATTACCCCTACACTCGATAAAGGAAGAAATGTTTAAAACAAAAAAAACAAAAACAAAAAAAGTGCCTTTTTGGCATACAAAAAAAAAGGTTTTGAAAAAAAGTAAAACAATAAAATAAAAACTTACTTTTTTAGATGTTTGGTTTGGTAGATGCACAAACACACAAACTCAGAGAGCGAGAAAGAGAGCACTGAACAGAACGATGTTTACAGTTCAGAGGACAGATGATGAATGAAGCTGACGGTGGGGATCGGTCACGTACATCAATTTCCTACTGCGCAATTCGAAAACTGCCAACTCGACAAAATTCTCAGAACTGGCTTGGATGATGCAATAATTTGAACTTGAATATTCAAGTTATCCCACACTTAAACCATGCAGCTGCATACTCTCTCATCTTGTTAATGTAAACAAACTCTTTCAAAGGATTCCGCCGATATCTTAGCTTGTTAATGTAAACAAAGGATGCCGCCGATATCCGGTCGCTTAAATAAACAACTGATAAGAGGGAAGTGCTGACGTAGATAACGGCTGCTAATATTCCTGCAAAGACTTGTCGGTTGAGTCATGGCCGCATCATCGCTCATAAACACTGCTGACTCCTCCCACTTTCCAAAATGGCCGCCACCATCCATTCAGTCTTCCGTCCGACCAATGCCGTTGACGATTGCAGCTATTGGTTGACACCCCATTCCAATATGGCGCTGCTCGGCTATTGGATAGCGGCCGGCGGCTATCACCACTCCCACGACCTATCACAGCTCTCCCCACCCCCACTCTCAATCACACACTCCCATCCACAACATGGCTGCCACCATTGCGACCAATCACAGACCACTCACCCCCAACCTTTTTCCCTACCCACATACAACCACCCCCCACCCTCTCATAAAACCGCAATGTTTTCACAAACCCCTCCCACAACGAACCGCCCATGACCACCACCATCATCCCTACCCCCACCTTCGCCGAAAACCACCCTCTCACCCGCTCGCCAAAACCCACCCCCAAATAGGGGTTGCGCTCATAGTGGCATAGCCTATCTACTATGAAACTCTTAAATTTGACTATCATATAGATTATCTACCAAAAAAACTCAGTACAGCCTGCTACGGACTAAGAGTTCTATCAAACAACTGCAATTTATGTATCACTAGAACCTTCTACTTCGCAAATTTTTACTCTCGCGCCAGGTATGGTATAGTGTTATGGGGTGGCAGCATAGAAATCCAAAGAATCATTAAAATTCAGAAGCGAGCGATCCGCACCATGAACAAACTGGGATGCTTCGAATATTGTAGGAATCATTTCAAAAAATTGGGATTGTTGACAATATCCGCATTGTATATTTATGAATGTATTAAATTTGTCTTTAAAAATAGAAGCTACTTTGAAAAGCATAAGCCATCAGGAGTATATGCTACAAGACAAATAAACAACTATAATGTACCTGCTCATCATCTTCCCAAAACAAAACAAGGTGCACTCTACTCCACTATTCGCTTCTATAACCACCTACCAGAAATAATGAAATAAGTAGAAAATTTTAATGAAATCAAGAAAACATTAATAGACACACTTATAAATCTGGAGCCATACGAACCTGGCGATTATATTAATCATACCTTTTAGCTAATTTTAAATTTGTTTTACTCGTCTTATTTTATCTATACAAATCTCAACTTATACTTTTGTACGCTTATTCTACAGAAGATCTTCTGTATGATTATCTCATGTGACTGGCTTGTAAGGTTCCTCTCTTTACATAGTGCAATAAATTTATTATTATTATTATTATTATTAATTCCTGTCTATCCAAATCGATGGATCGGTAGGGGTGTAGAAGAACCTAACCAGGCGTGGACACCAACGTCATCAGATCTAAGCCCGTTAGATTTTTATTTTTGGGGACATTTGAAGTCACTAGTTTATAAAACTCCAGAAGCGAACGAAGAAGATCAAAGAAACCGAATAGTAGACACCTGTGAAACAATAAGAAACACCAATAATTTTCGAGCGGGTACGAGATTCAATGACTAGAAGACTGACTGCCTGTATTTTCGCTGAAGGTGGACACTTTGAACAATTTATTCGAATACAATTCAGTTTCCTTTATTTTATTTTATTCTACATACTTGATCAAAATATTTAGAAATAAAATGTTGATATTTCTTGCAAATTTTATTAAAACAAATACAGATTTTGCACCCTTGATATAAAAATAACTATTTCAAACGAGCAAAAATAAATGGAGTAGGTGGCGCCCCCTACAAAAAACCAAAACTACTTACTTAAACGTCAAATTCATTTCCTACGCATTCTTGTGAAAAATACAAAATAATGGTAATAACTTCAACACGCATCGATAAATTTTCAAGTCCAAATATCTAGAAAATGGTTGCTTATAGCGACTTGTAACAGGGTTAGCTTTTTTACGTAGATATGATAGAAAAATTGATTTTTTTACTGAAAAATGTGCTAGAAGTATGCTTAAAAAAATTATGTATCTTCAAAAAAGAAAAAGACGTGTAGGTAGCGCCCCCTACGAGTAAGAGCAATAATAACATCAGGTTAGAATTCGACACCTCAAAAAACCTCCCGTTACCAATTCTCGTTTAATTAAGGTCAGTATTTCGAAAGTTATTTGAAAAAAAACAAAAATAAAACTTAACACCCTGTATCTCGGAAACGAAGCGTTTCCGGACAAATATTTATTTGGACAATTCATATTAGAATATTGTGAGGAATCACCTCCTGAAGTTTGTCAAAGTACTTTTGAATCACCCTGTATATACATTTCAATTGTTATGGGGAAAACTCCAAAAGAACATAATGATAGATTAGTCAAGGTTTTTGAGAGGGCAGCAGAAGCCAATATCAGATTTAATAGGAATAAATGCAAATTTTTAGTAACTGAAGTAAAATACCTGGGACATAAAATAACTCAATCAGGCTTACTTCCAGATCTCTCTCTCTCTAAGTAGATGCCACAAAAAATATACCTAAACCAAGTAATGTAAATCAAGTTAAGTCGTTCATTGGTCTGGTCACATATGTAGCAAAATTCATAAAAAACCCCAGTGAAATGATGACTCCTTTGAGAGCTTTGCTAAAAAAAAGACAGTGAATTTATAAGGTCTGAAACTCAAGAGAATGCTCTAATAAATTGAAAGAAATTATTTGTAAAGCACCTTGTTTAAAATTTAACAATGTTAATGAAAAAAGCACAATATCAGTTGATGCATGTAAAACAGGAATGGGTGCTACGTTGATGCAAAACGGTACACCAAGATATGCGCAGATAGAGAAAGAACTTTTGGCTATATGGTTTGGGATTGAAAGGTTTAGTCAGTATGTATTTGGTAAAAAATGCACAGCAGAGACAGACCATAAGCCTCTACTGCCGATTTTTAATAAAAACTTGAATCAATGTCCAGCGAGTCTACAAAGAATTCTCATCCAGTTGAGAAAATATGAATTCAATTTATTTTTTGTACCAGGTAAAAAACTCATAGTAGCTGATGCTTTGTCACGGGCACACCAAAATGACAAATTTGATGAAAATCTTGATCTGGAGTTAAAGACTCGTTTTTCTCATCTCGTTGAATTTAATTATTAAGGAAACGAAATAGAGAACTCACTTAATCAAGATTCAGATTTAAAAACACTTAAGGAAATGGTTTTACAAGGTTGGCCAAACAAACTCAGAGATGTGCCAGACAATATAAAATTTTATTTCAAATTTAAAAATGAAATTACCATGGCAAATGGTTTGTTGTATAAAGAAACTCATCATAGCAAAGATAATGCGGAAATAAATTCTGAATAAACTACATTGTAGTCATTCAGGGATCAGAAAAACAGTTGAGAAAGTTAACATGTTTTTCTTTTGGCCAGGAATGGCAAAAACACATTCAAGACATGGTCATAAACTGTAATACTTAACAATTCCAAAAATCAAACAGCTATGAACCCATGATTCCACATGAAATAGTATGTCCTCCCTGGTATAAAGTTGGCTCTGACGTATTTCATTTATTAAATGAAAGTTATGTAATTGTAGCCAGATTATTACTCAAAATTTATAGAAGTAGCAAGTCTAAATGGAGATCTTACGAGTGCAAATGTCATAGAGAATATAAAAGCCATTTTTTCAAGGCAAGGGGTTCCCAAAATCTTGATTACAGACAATGGTACGGAATATTCAAGTTTGGAATTTAAAAAATTCACAAGTGATTGGGAATTCCAACTTCATCACCAAGATATCTACAGTAAAATGGATTTATTGAAAGAATAGACAGTTATTTTTTTTATGTAATGATGATGGCCAAGATCCCTATTTAGTATTGCTAGACTATCGTAACACACCTATAGATGGTAAACACTCACCCGCAAATATGCTCCTAAAGAGAAATTTACGAGATCTATTGCCTAGATGTTACTCATTTTGTTACCCTTTAACCGAGATAAACCCTCAGTTTGACAAATTTATAAAAAATGCTCAATATAAACAGAAAATCAACTCTGACAAAAAAAGGAACTAAAGCTTTGAACGAGTTAGATAACAAAAGTGTGGATTCAAAAAACTCCTAAAAGTAAATGGATAACTGGGCTCGTTCTGAATAGAATAGGAATCAGGTCGTACAGAATTGAAACAAGATGGCAAGATACAGATGAGGAATCGCAAATTTCTGAAAATCCATCAAAATCAAACCAATCACAAGATTCACAGAAGTATTAAACCATATCATGTCTCAACACAGGTTAAATAGTATTTTCAACTATATACCACCTAGTAAAAATCAATGTTGAACAAAGGTAAATCACAGTGAAGGTGCAGAAGTACGCAGTGATACAAAAATGTCAGTGCAAGGTGAACACAATTCAGATATTGATGATAAAGATGAGGAAAGTGCAGTAGAAAATTAAGACCAAAGTACAAACTTTGATGGATCAAATGACTTAACTAGTCTTAGTACATTTGAAAAAAACGAAGCCAATTTATCGTTTTTCAGAAAATTGTCGTATACAAGCAACGAGGCTTGGTAGAATTGTGAAAAAACCGCAAAAATCCAAGGAAAAAAGAAAGATAAATGAAAAATAAATTAAAATTTATTCAAATAAATGTTGTATGCACATATAAATTTAATTGGTGTTGTCCTACATAAAATAAAATGTAATTCGTAAAAAGGAAGATGTGATGTAAATGTATGTTGGTAACACTGGCACAGTGCCACCTATTGTACTGGCACAGTGCCACCTATTGTATTGGCACAGTGCCACCTATTGTATTGTGGTTGTGACGTCCCATGATCATTCTGTCATCTGTGATATTAGTTAATAAATAAGGAGTCTCGATCTAGAACCAGACCAGTGCACACTTATTTTACGAATCCCACCAATCATAACCTTTTACAGACACTACCATATTCTGGTATGCTAAAGATGTGTAATCTTCACATAACAAAATCCAAGAAGAAATTAAATTAATAAAATCGTAGTACAACAACTTACTTGTTTTCAACATAACAAAAACAAGACCGATAATGTTGTGTTCACTAAGTTACCTGGCATATACATCGATGATAAATTAAAATTTAATGAACATGTCACAAAACTGCAAGAAACTGTCCTCCGGCTGCTATGCCGTTAGGGTTATATGTCAGGAAGTGGGTTTATTGCAGCAAAATGGTGTATTATGCTCTTGTTTGTATATGTACCATTCTTTGTTCAATATTTTTCTTCAAAATTATTTTTATTAAATTTGTCAGTTCAATCAATCAATCAAAATATACTTTATTGTAGACAAGTAACCATCTTAGAAGATGGTTACTTGTTGACAAAGCTTTGTGAAAGGGACATAAACAGTTATTAATGATTAATAATAAAAATGCTTACTCATAAATACAAATATATACATCACATATACAAACACAACTAATAACACTTTTATAACATGGTAAAATGTTATTAGTTGATTGTCATACTACACGTTAAAATTTTAACAATACTCAACAATTAAAAATTACATTTATACGCTATATAAACTACATTCAGTAGTCAGAGGAATTACAATATAATAAAAATAAATGGGTGTACAATGCTAGCCATACATAATGATCTAACTAAGGTTGTCACTATATAATTCCTGTAGGTTGTAATATGCCTTTTTGAGGAGGATATTCTTAATTGAATTTCGAAATTCTTGAGAAGGCCAGGTAGGTGGTTATAAATCTTCCTACTCTCGAATATAAGTTATTTGATTGTCCCACAAGGTGGACTAATATACACTCCCAAGTTGTATTCTCAATTGTTTGTTTTTGTCCGCTGCACCTAACTACACTTTGTGTGGCTTCGGGTGGATGTTTAGATTTCTTTTATTTGCTGTTTGGTTCACAAATATTTCAAGTGGAGATTTTGAATACATTACATTACAAGACACACACACAAGTGACTTTCAAAAATCAGACTCGGGAGTATGAAGTTAATCAAAGGTTTTTGGGAACATAGGTAGTTCTCAAAACGACAGTAGAAGTATATATAAAAAAAATTCATTATTTTTGTTGGAATTATCTTGGGCAAAAAGGTATCTAAATAATGTCACTGTCAAACTGTAAAGTTTTTCCTATGCCAAACTTTTCTCACTTAGAGTGGTACAGAAAACCCCACAAAAAATAAAATTTTCTGTAAGTAGGGCCTGATCAATGATCTTTTAGATTCTTCTGCAAATAGTGATAATATGTTAGTTGTTTAATGGAAGCCACATTCATCGTTTATTGAAAATTGTTTCTAGTTTCAAAAAACTTTTCAATGGTAGGTTATTAATGTTAGTGAAAATGCATTACTCAACACTTGTTTTGGTGGCAAAAGAAGTTAATGATGATATTTCATTTGGATTTGGATCTGATCGTAACCGACAGAACTCAAATTCTTCACCATTCCCACAATTAGAATCCGTGGGCCAGCACTTATGACTTGGAGCATACAACATCAACATTGCACAAATATATATGTTCCACATACCATATACCCCAGTATGTAATGCTGATGATAGTTCAATTTCCATGGTTTCATCCCATTTATTTTGACCTTCAGCAATCTGATATAAGATAAAGGAGATGACTGTGAACCCTGCACAAATTACTGTTGTCAACATCAGAAAATTGAAACGATAGATGATTCCTTCATAATGTAAACGTCGTGCTTGTGACATATTTGGTAATAAAGATCTTTTCATACTGATATTTACAAAAACTTGCCATATCATGTAACATAGAAATATAAAATATATACCAACTGATATTCCAGCAAGAATTATAAAAGATAAAGCTAAATTAGTACCAACTGGAGTCACCCAAATGGAATAAAATGGGTTCATCAATTGTATTCCTCGTTCACATAAGTCAAAAATCAATAAACATAAACAACCAATCATTATCGTAATGAGATGTTTCCAGTACTTCCTTATTGTGTTTTTTTCTCCATTATCTTGGATGAGCATATGTTCGCCTGCAAAAATAATCCAAAAAGAAAGTAACATTGCATAAAAAATTCCTTGACGTATATCACTCAACAGTAGCATATAAGGCATTTCAAATATAAGACTCAAATACTCTATGGGTAAATTCAAAAAAGCCAATGTAACTCCTAAAGACATTATGACATATTCAAGTAAAGCTGGAGTACGATTCTGTTTTTGAACTCTCTGCCAAAACCATACCATGATTCCAACAATTAGAGGACAAAATATTGTTTTAAGGCTCATCCAAATTACTGTAAAACCCACATTCATGTGTATTATATGTAAGTAAATATCATCAATTTTTGCCAAACCAGTATTTTTGTTAGCAGTTAGGTTGTAAGGTAATCGCAAATTCAATAAATAATAATCGTGGTATAAGGCTCCCAGTTCAAATAATGGAACCATTGTACAGTTATAAGGATAACCATTTTTTTCCGTTCCTTTGATCAACTCATCATCAAAAGTACATTCCATAAAACGTTTTTCCTCGGCATGGGTATAATATTCCCAGGGAGTTCGACTTCCATCTGGCTTTCTGTTACTAAAAGCCAATCTTGAATCGAGAGTCAATTCAATAGTAGGATCTAATAGCTTATGTTCGTTCTGGTAAACCATATCTATCTGCAAAACACCAACTAGATTCTGATGCCATCGAGAGAAATCCGATTGGTGAAGTGGCATCTGCACAACAAATACCTGCAAAGACAAGTTTTCTTTACACTGTTTGAAGTTATTCACGAATCACACAATAAATGTCATATGAGAAATCACACAAAATGCAGCACACCACACCAGTGAAGTTCAAGTAAAAATATTTAAGGTAATGAGTTGAAACATAAGGAACAGTATAATATAAAAATAAAAACCCAAAATGTTATGAACTAGGCATGTATTCATCAACATAATAAAAAATCTTTAGCTATTGAATATTTGTACAGTATAGATTTGAACTCACTCTAGTATTATATCTGTGTATCATGTTACTTTGTGTATTGTAAATTGCAGTGTTCTTGAGGATATGTTTTCACCATACATCTGTTTTTTTATACATAACATATATTTGGGTGTGTGCACTGAATTAACCCAAAATAAGAATCCATATCTTAAAATTGAGTGAACAATACCATCCATTTCAAGAGAATTCAATGATACTATACCCTCAGTCGTCTTAAATGAATTGAAATACCACAAATTCTAAAAATTATACATACATAACCTGTATACTTTTACCATGACTGTTTTTAGTCAACAGTCGAGCCTAAAAACTAAATATAGTTTGGTTCCCTGGATTCTAATTCATGGAAAATTAATTGAATGTTAGCAAATTATGTTATCAACTGTTATAACTCAATCGTTTATATTCAGCACAATAGAAGCCCTAGTATTGGAATTATATTTCATTTCATTTATAATTTGACAACTTTCACAACTGACCTTAGTTGTAATTTGTATAGGATTATCATTGTATCTTATCCTGCATCATTTCTCCATATATAATTTTTAATTGGTGCGATAAAAGGAAGACACTTTTATCGCATCATTATTTGTAGATTTTTCCAATTTTATTATCTTACATAATGTTTGGTGTAATTGTTTATATCTTTGCCGTATCATGTTTTTTTTTATTTTTATAGAATTTCACTTTCTCAAGTAGAAAAGCATTGTAGAAATGAGATATGAAAGTATTGTAAAAACAAATGAAAGCCCTATCTACATCTATCGAGTTATACACATCCTCCCATTTCTCAGTTATCAGTGAGTTCCTAGATGTGAACAAATTTACATCAGTATTATCATGTTTTTTTTTATTTAATTCACGGCCCGTGAAAATTGAGTACTTAAAAAGTATATACGTCTCTTTAACAAGTACCAATATTGCTTATTGGAAATTTTAAATGTTGAAAAACTGGCGTATTCAGAAGACCCTCTTGAAAAATCGTAACATGTTGAAAGACTTTTAGATAACTGTTGCGTATTTATTATGAAATTATCTGCACAAAGGCGCCAACGAATAGAAAACCTAGGGGTTTTCGGGTTTTTCCTAGGCTCTCGTCAAAAATGCCAAATAACCAAAATTGTTTCTTATAAGTATTGAATCGTAAGGTAAGATCATTTCCATAAAGATTTTTTTCGATAAGCGTTTTTTATAAAGTTTTTCGGATATTGACGTATGAGCAGAACATGAGTCTGCCTCAAAACTAAAGGGTATTTTTTCAATTAGCATATCAACACAGAATGGTTTAATATTAATTACCCTTATCATCCAAACATATACTTTCAAGGTTGTATATGCCTTCTTTAGAAAAATATTTTTTATCGTCCACCATGACCAGTGGCGGCGGTTATAAATAAAATACATTGAATATTGTATTGAATCATTGGTGATGAGTTTCTCACAGCTATCACGTGTTCCCTTATATGTGATTGTTTTAAAATTGTTTCTGTTGTTTTTGTAAACGAAAAAACAGCCGTTTCCATATTTTGCAGGGAGTGTTTTATGAAATAGTAGAGTACATTATATAAACAATATTAATTTAGAATGCGTTCAAGGGGTGGTTTCACCCTTCTGAAAACTTAAACACTGTCACAAAGCAATCATAAGTTAAAAAAACATTTGTCTTTCCAAAATTACCAGAGCAGTTGATTTCCAGTTCTTTATTCAAAATTAATAAATCAGATCAGTTTTCCAAAACATTCAACCAAAAAAAACAAAACCAAGCCGACAATATATAAACATTTGTTTCACATTTTAAGCGACCTAGAAATCCTAAATAAAATATAACAAAGCAGAAATTTCTAACCTTGATCCAGTTGATGGATAAAAATAATTAGGTTTCAAGGTACGGAGAGGAAGAAAGATGAATGGGTATTTGTCCGGCCTTGGTGTGTGTCATAAGTTATTAGTCAGTGAAGTGCCCTCCCCTGGAAAAAACAGCTGGAAGCCAGCGAAGTGGTAGAATGTAGTTTTTACTTCTGAGTTGCCGATCTGGCAGCATTTTATAGTTCTAGGTGTAAGTATAGTTTTGTTGTAAATATTGATTTAATAAATATTATATATTTGTTTTTGGATTCTGAGTTCATTATATTATCACAAAAGTCATCATGAGCTACCAACCCCCTTTTAAGGCCCATTGGCCACATATTTATGTAAATACATTGATTTTTCTGTAAAGGAAAAAATAACCACATTCATATTTTGCAGATAGTGTTTTATGTATCAGAATTATGTACAAACGACTTCAATTTGGGAGGCGTCCAAAGGGTGGTTCCACCTCCTGGAATCTAAAAAAAATCGATTTTTCTGAGGAAAAAAATAGCCGCGTTCATATATGTAGAAAGTATTTTGTACATCAGAAGAGTACACTGTATAAATTCGATTTGGGAGGCGTCCAAGGGGTAGTTCCACCCTCCTGAACACCGAAAAAAATGATTTTCCAGTGAAGGAAAAAAATAGCCGCCTTCATATTTTGCAGAGAGTATTTTATGCATCAGAAGAATATGAACGGCTTCATTTTGGGAAGCTGGAAACTTCAAAAAAAATATTTTGCTTTGAAGGAAAAAATGGCTGCGTTCATATTTCGTAAAGTCTTTTGTGAACCAGAAGAGAACACTGTACAAACGACTTTGATTTGGGAGGCGTCCAAGGGGTATTTCCACCCTTGTGGAAACTTAAAAAAAAAACGATGCACAAAACAACTCTCTACGAAATATGAACTCAACTATTTTTTCCTTCACAGAAAAATTGATTTTTTCAAGTTTCCAGTAGGGTGGAACTACCCCATGGATTCATCCCAAAATGAAGTCGTTCATACAGTGTACTCTTCTGATGCACAAACAACTCTACGAAATATGAACGCGGCCATTTTTATCCTTCACAGTGTATTCTTCTGATACACAGAAAACTCTCTTTTTTTCTTCACAGAAAAATAGTTTCATTTACAAAATCTTCTGAAAAAAAATAATTTTTGAAAATACTTCAGAAATCTACCCTTGGTCCTCAAGGAAGTCAATAAAAGAGAATAGAGTAATTTACATAGGAAATGATTTAGTGCATAACAAAATGTCTAACCATGATATGTTCATGAAAGAACCAAGTCTTCTATAAGATTTTATTTTTTTTGTAAATTAGTGGTTGAAGCAAGTTGATTATTTTTTCGCGAAATGATCTTGTAATACAGAGTATCTTGATGGAGTATGTTTATGATAGAACAAAAGGTTCATGAAAAATTCTGTTTTAAAAAATAAGGTTTAAGAAAACCACCATTGCTTTGGTAAGTCACACAAATTGGCCGATTTCATCAGTAAAATCAATTTATGCCCTCTACAAGACATTCAGAAAGCATATAAATATATATATATATATATATATATATATATATATATATATATATATATATATATATATAAAAATCGGGTGGTACACCACAGGTCCCGAAGTTCAGTTATCACGTACAGTTGGTCTGCTATCTTTGGCTACTGTTTTCATACCAGTTCTGATAATGGTAATGTATTCGTTATAACCTGCACTTGTTGTTTTGACATTTCGAATAGGTAATTCTTTTTGTTTCTTCAAACTTGTTTTCTGTTCTAGGCTAAACTAGACTCATTTTGTGTATGTATGTATATATATATATATATATATATATATATATATATATATATATGTGTGTGTCTCTGTGTGTGTGTGTGTGGGAAGTATTTGCTGACTAGTTAGGTACAAAACTAGGGATATTGGGGTAAAGTAAACTCTTTAAGGTTCATCCAAGCTTTCGGAAATGCTTATTTCCATCATCAGGAAGACTACAATAGATGAAAAAAACAATAGTAATACATATTCAAGTGCGAAACAATATGCTACTTACAACTCTGTTGAGGTTGGTTTCTATGATGTTAAACATATTCATCTAACATAGTGATACAAAAGAAAAAAAACGTAGATCGAGGAATAAAACGAAATTCAAAGTTACTACAACCACATTAGCAGTGTTTAAAATTATATAAATATAACTGTGTTCTCTATGTGGTGTGACAAGTGAAACTGACAGGTTAGGAATTAATCTCCCAATTATATTCAAGCCAACGACACCTGACGGGTGTCACTTGGAAATAGTCGTTATCACCCACAAACATTCACAGAAAAATCTTAGAATCAAAACGAGTCTCACTCAACAATACTACCAAGATGGTCAAAATTACTATTTGTGTCTGGATCACATGGAAACGGCCTCATAGCAAAAATAATGGGAAATACGAAGCAATACAAATGTCAATCTATTATGTGCAAATGAAGAGGAAGTGACTCTAACTGCCATCAACAATGCACAAGAACTGAATGAAAGAGACATACTGATATTTTGGCCCAATAAATCAATAACTCACCTATTAGAAACTCTTATTGCAGGAACAAAAAACACTAATGTTATTATCATATCCAAACCATAACCAAAATATTTATGGAAGTAATCTGCAGCTCAGAAAAAAAGATATACCTCAAGAAAATGAGCAACTATAAAATTCTCGAATGCAACAATTTAATAAGGCGTAGCAATAACGAAAGCGATGGCTACAGCTTGAAACGAATCTTGAATACAATCAATCAATCAAACATTTATTGATGAAGTTTTCTTTCACAATCATATTAGAAAATCATAACATCATCATAAAATACTAGCTAATTCAACAGGTCAAACATCGAAAAGATACTATGATACACGGTTTACTACACAATTCATATAAACACAGACAACTAATTAACTATACAATTGTTTTTGAACAACCAGCACAACGAATAGGACAAACAATATTGTAAAATATATATATATATACTTGTCTAAGGAACTAACGAAGATGATTAGCGACTGGAAAATAGCAGAGATACTGTGCAATGACCCAAAATTGAAAAACAACCCAAGAAATAATCATATAATATCGTCCCTAACACTCAATGTGCAATCTATACAAAATAAATTAGATGATCTGTATATACTTCTTGAAAGTCAAAATTTCCCTAATATTATTTTTATCACTGAACACTGGCTAAAAAAAAGGACAACTTATAAGCATTCCAAATTATACTGTGGTCACCAGCTTCTGTAGAAATGAGTTTAGATATGGTGGCACCTTGAATATGATCCACAATAACCTTTTACCCGCACTAAAATTTGAGGATTTTCAAATATATAACGATATGATACTAGAAAAACAATTTGAATTTTCGTTAGCCTATTCTAGTATAGCCAATTTGTATGTGCTATGTATTTACAGATCACCTAGTTCTGATGGTTTCATCTTTCTTGATAAATTAGAAACACTTTTGTATAAACTACAACCAAAAGCAACTGTTATTTTGGCGGGGGATCTCAACATCAACTATGATGATACAGACTCAGTCCTTACACAGCAATTACAAAATCTATTAGGAATTTTCAACCTCTCTCAATGCATACAAACCGTCCAACCAGAATTTCGCAATACTCTGAATCCAAAATTGATTATATATGCACCAATCAATCTCCTGAAGATGTAGACTGCACAGTAATCTCGGCAGCCATTTCTGACCATGAGGCGGTCATTTGCAATGTCAAGGCCTTTCTTAGTAATACCAATAAAAACAAGCAGAGTAAATTCAGAACTGGGAGACTATTCAGCAAAACAAATTTCAACTTTTTTTATAATGAATGTCTAAATAAGGATTGGATTTCTGTTATAAACTCTTCTTTCTTTCTATAAACTACTTCTTTCTTTCCTTCTATAAACTACTATGTGACTGTTTTAATTCATCCTTCCCAATTCAGAAAATAAAGATTAAAAACAACATAAAAAAAATATGGTTAACTAAAGGAATTCGAACGTCTGCAAAGAACCTTAGATCCCTCCACTATATCAGAAAATACACAAATGATAATGCCATTCATGCACACTTTAAAAAATACAGGGCAATTTATAAAAATATTATTAAAATCGCCAAAAGAAATTATTTCCACAACAGGATATCTAAAGGCAATAATACCATTAAAGAAACTTGGCGTGTCGTAAATGAGATCCGCGGTCAAAATAATGTCAGATCAAACACATCACCAAACTCTAATACTCTTAACGAGTATTATTGTTCCATATCTGACAAACTATTAACCAACAGTACAGAAACCCCACCAGACCCCATACACTACCTAAGAGGAACCTTTATAGCCGACACATTTTTCCTAAGCGAGACAAGTCTAATTGAACTCATAGAAACAATCAAATATATGAGAAACAAAAATTCCAGCGGTTCTGACAATATCTCAATCCAATATCTCAATCTCAGTCCACAGTTTTTAGGAAGTTGAAGAAAGATCTTCTCCATCCCTATCACTCCCAAATGGTGCAGACACTGCATCCGGGAGATAATATTCCACATTTGCGATTATGCAGGTGGATCTCTGCATTTATCAGACATTGTTTTGAGATGAAGCCCAGTTCACGAAACAAGGCATAAGCAAATCCAGAAATAATCACAACTGGAGACATGAAAATCCACATGTAATAAAGCAAACTAGATCTCAAGTTAGATTCTGTCAACGTTTGGGCAGGTATCATCGGTAATAAATTAGTGGGTCCTTATTTTTTCAACAATAGATTGAATGGGCAGGAATACCTTGATTTTTGGAGAATGTTCTCCCTGTTCTTCTGGAAGATAGGAAGTCGATGTGAGAGATGAGATTTCAACACGATGGAGCAGGACCCCATTACACCAGGGCAGTTAATCAGTTTCTTAATCAAAATTTTCCCAATAGATGGATGGGACGTGGTGGGCCTATTCCCTGGCCGGCGAGATCACCTGACCTTACCCCACTAGATAATTATTTGCGGGGCGTTTTAAAAAGAATAGTCTATGAGGTAGAGATCTCAACAAGATAGCAGCTACGTGAGAGAATAATTGAAGTCTTTCCCTTCATAAAAAGGCATCCAGATCAGATAGGAAAAGCCGTAAGGAATATCTTGAAAAGAGAAAGGAAGTGCCAGGAGGCGAATGGATGGCATTTAGAAAATAAACTTAAATCAGATTGAGTCTTTTTTAAGTAGTGTTTATTTAATATGTTATTGATATGGTTGAGTCAACTGAATTAAATTTTCTAGAAAACTGAATTTAGTATTTGTATGTCTGTAATTGCACCTACTTTCCGTTCCATTGTTCAAAATAACAGTTTTGGAAGTTGGCTGTAAAATATTTTCATGTATTTCTTATGGTGACGGTCAACAGCAAACTTCAAAAATTGTCCCATAGAAAAATAAAACGGAGTTTCCATCTTTTACATTTGGTCGGCTGCCATCTTTATTGGATACGACATTCAAGGTTTTGTTTTACTTGCAGGATAGAAATCAATTGAATTTCAAATATTTTACGTTGATCTTTTTTAATTAATTTTGCTCAAGTAGGTACTTTGTATTAGCCATCCTCCAAGGTGACAGGGTATCGTTTTTACAGAACCAATTAAAACGTTAAAAAAACCAAGTTAGGACCTGTAATATCATTCTTTCAATCGAGTAAGTAATAGTTTCCTAACGATTTTATTTTAAATAAATATTTTTTCCGATGTAGTGCTGTATTAGCCATAATAGAAAATCATACATTTGCACTGTTTTCAAAAGTAATCGTTTTTTTCTATGTATGCGCAACAGCGTTTTATTTTTTATTTCGGTTAGTACCATCCGCTTTGACGGGACAGAAAGAAAATTTGTTCATCTCGCTTTGCAGGGTGTTGTTTTCACAGGATCAATAAAAACATGAAAAAATAAATATATACGTCCCAGGAATTTCAACGGTTGATTGAATAATACTTTATATCGAGTAATATGAACTTTCCTTATGATTTTTGTTGAAAAATGATGATGTGCTATCGATGTAGTGCCGCATCAGTCATAAGCAGAATGTAAATCCATTAAAATTATACTATTTTTTGAAAGTTTTATTTTTTTCTGCAGAAAACATAAACTTCCGCATTCAATTTTTTTAATGTTGCTTAGTATCGTCCTTGAGCTTTAAAGTGAGAAATATAAAAATTGTCTGATATGGCTTACAGGGTGTTGTTTTTCAAAAACCAATAAAAATCTCTCAACTTTCGGACCCGAGAGCTGGAGAGAAACCAGATGGAATGTGTTCCTTTTCCTCAGTTGAATCGCCCTATAACAAAATAATTCCTTGCTCTACTATCTGAGTGGGTCATACACTGAAAAAAAAATGGAGCCTAACATATGCCGCTAAAATATCCATAGATAAAAAACATCCAACTTATGAACACACATTCTCAAACTATCTTTGTAGCACACTCCAACAGAACAGCAGCACCAGAGAACCATCAACCTGAGAGTAAAAAAAACATGGTTTCACATTCGAGGATACCATATCAGCTCACGAGGAGGACACACCACCATGGCTAGTGGAAATTCCGCCCTGTAACACCTACCTCACAGCATTTCCCAAGTCCACTACCTCCAATCCCAAACTCCTTCAAAAATTCCACGAGATAGAAACTAAGTACAAGGGGTTCAAAACACTCTACACAGATGCGTCTAAGACACGTGAAGGCGAACGAGTAGGTGCAGCAGTTATCTCAGGGACCAACATCCATAAGTTCAGTATACCTCCAGAAAGCTCAATCTATACAGGAGAACTACACGCCATAGGGGAAGCCATTAAACTCTCGACAAACCTCAACGCTAAAAATACGGTAATATTCAGATTCCTTGAACTCTGTGAAGGGCATCAAACAGCTCTACCCCAAACACCCCATTTTGAAAAATATAAAAACACAGTTGTACGAGCTGAGGAACCAAGGAAAGAACATCGAGCTAGTCTGGATTCCATCCCACATAGGCAATCCTGGTAATGAGAAGGCAGACCTGGCTGCAAAAGATGCCAGTGTAGACCCATCCTCTGAAATCATTACAAAAATTCCATACACAGATAAGTCCGGACCTGATTTTTTATTTTTTTTAAACCTATTTTATTGAGCTTAGGGAGCATACTCAGTGTGCCAAATTTCGCATGTCTGAGTTTTTTACTTTTAGAGATATTTAATGTAGAATAATTCACATATTTTCAAATATCACCCTGTACATCCGTCAAAAACGCTACAAGGCCGTTTTTAATACCAGATATGAAATGGCCTCGGTCCATAGTACTTATGGTTGGACTATCGTGGTGAATCACCCTGTATAGCGAAAATTCCCAGTATGAATGTAAGAACGCATTATGCAATTCTTTTAGTTCGCTTGACGATTGGTTCTTAAGAAACAACTTAATATTAAACGTAGAAAAAAGCTAAATCATATCTTTCAACCAACAGTCGGGTGATTTTCATATACAGTATCGGAAACATTTTATCTGGGGTATAGACAGAAATCTACACCAGCAACAAGGAACGCAATGATATGATAATACCACATAAACAAGAGAGACGCACTGCTGTGCGCCCCTCCTTTTACCCCACCCGACGCATTAACTGACCACGTGGCAATGTGACAGCGCACAGCTTGCCGAGCCGTGGTTGCGAAAACACAAGATCGTGACAATGATTACCTTTTGAAACATGCCGCCTATTTACACAACCGCAGAGAAAGTACAATAGATTCGGCTATTGTTTGGCCCAAAATGGTGGTTTGTTCAAACATTTAATAAAATAATTCCGTACACATAATATTTAATTTGGGTTATCTTTTCTTGTAAATATTTTTTTTCTCTCCATTCAAGAAATAATTGTTTTTCTGTTAGAATTAAGTTTTTTGTTTTTATTGTCTTACAGAAATATCGTTTGCTTTTGTTTATGTTTGAGAATTTTCTTTTGTTTTCGGGGCCACCATGTCACCAAAGATATTTTGATCTACCTGTCGTCCAACAGATTAAATTGAATCAATGATTCAGTTTAATTTGTTAAAATTATCTGAAGTGAAATTATCGTCAATAATTCTTCTTCATTGCACATTCTCCCGACTGCTGCTGGTATGATACTGACGTCCTGAGCTGAACGCCGGGACCGCCCTGATTCTCCTATCTCTGTGTCGTGACGTAAATATCCCTTCCTCGAGCGAGTCGAGGAGAAATTGTAATGCTCTCTCAACATAAAGCAAGCTATTCTTTACGCTCTCATGAAACCACCGTACCCAAGATAAATACTTTCCGATTCTATAGACTACAATTCAAAACAGCTTTCAACCAGCAAACAGGTATCATTTCTGGGAATAAAGCTGGACAGCAGACTTGACTAGAGGGACCACATAGACACCCTGTCACGAAACTTGTCTAGATATAGCTATGCCCTGAGGGTATTGTCAAGGAGCGTGGACCGTGAGACTGCACTGATTGCTCATCACGCTTTTATGCAATCCAGAATTGTTTATGGATTTATCTTTTGGGTTAAGTCTGTGGATTTCAACAGAGTCTTTGTTCTCCAGAAAAGATGTGTAAGGGGTATCTTTGGTCTCGGGGCTCTAGATACTTGCAAAAACATATTCGTGGAATATAAGATACTGATGGTAGTAAGCCTATACATTTTAGAATCGGTAATGTCTGTCAAGAAAAATCAGGATTTGTTTCAAAATAATAATTTATTTCAACATCAATACACCATAAGACATAAAGACAACATAAAACCAATTTCACATAAATATAAAAAAAAGATGAATTCTCAATCAAAAACATCTGGAATAAAATTCCTATTAATTTAAAAAATTTGCCTTTTGCTCAACTAAAAAATAAATTAAAAGAATTTTCATTTAGTAAGGCCTTTTATTCGCTCCAAGAGTTCCTGAATACTGACATTATTTTACTGTAATGAATTTGTGAATGTCTTATTAGGCTTGATCTTTAAATACCCTAAACTCTATTTTTAACCGACGAAACCAAAAAGGAGGAGGTATATTTAAATATCGACGCGTATATTTAATTTTTTTTATTTTATTTTTTTATGTATGATCACGCATAACTTTTTACTGAGACGTCCGATTCCGATAATTCTTTTTTCAGTGGATAGGGTGTACTTCGAAGTTGGTCCCATTTGAATTTAAAAGATGAAATCCCCCCTAAGGGTAGCAAAATGAAGGATATTGATCACTCACCCTCTGAATTCTGGTCTGTTAACCGATTCTATCAGCTATAACTTTGTACTGGGATCTTCGATTTGGATGATTCTTCTTTTATCAGATAGGGTATACCTCATAGTTGATCATATTTGGATTTTGAATGGAATTATCCACCCTTACTTACGGGTAGAAAAATGGGGAATAATTGATTTTTCACTTGTGAACATTGGCACACATATGTAGTTGACAATGACAGATCGCTAGTGTCATTATCACAATCAATATATTCTATGAGAGGATGGAATGATATACAAAGTATTGAAATAAACTAACCAGAACAACAAAAATAATTTATATTACAACAAATAGTAAAAGTAGATAATCATATTATTTAATTGGTAATAGTTGAAGTAAGGTGGGTAAGTAAGTATTTTGGAAGTAATAAAAAAATAAGCAGTTAGTAATTAGTAGATTTCAGCCACAAAAAATTGAAAAATAAAAACTTTTTAACAAAAAATTAAACCGACGAAATACGGAACTGAAAAGTAAATAATAAAATAAACCTTCTTTGTCTCAATAACTAAGCTCCTAATTTTGAGTCGGCGCCAAACAAACTATCAACGAAGCTCATTAAATTACTTCAAAAAAATTATCAGAATGTCACCGCCCAACTCGATGCCATCATTTTACGCCTTACCTAATTCATTTGCTTGTTTGTTTGGCGCCGACTCAAAATTAGTTACTTACATTAGTTTAGGAGCTTAGTTATTGAGACTAAGAAGCTTTATTTTATTTTTTACTTTTCAGTTCCGTATTTCGTAGGTTTAATTTTTTGTTAAAAGTTTTTTTGTAAAACAAATTGTAAACTGTAATTTTATACCTAGAATCTTATTGCTTATGAAAGTATGTATTTATTAATCTACTTTTTTGACATGTTCAATCCACTTGGCTGGAGTAATGAACTAATAAACTATTTTCTTTCTTCCATCAGTGGCCATCTTATCATTTCAGCAACTTACTGTGTATCAATTGAACATTTTTTCTTACAGCCAAAAACTCATAACGATAATTGTCTAATGACGAAAACATAAATGTCTGCAAATTTTGAATTTCCTGAAGCAAAGAAAAAGGGAGAAAACTATGAACTAATTGGAAATGATCTTTTTTTGAATTATATTAAATATCTCAGTTGAACCTAGTTCATTTCAGCCTATAATTGTCGTACACTTTTTTAATTTACTGAAGCAATAGAACGGGGCACATTTAGTTTTCTATAGGGTGGCGGGTCAACTTGATATCTAGTTAGCACTGCCACTACAGTAAATTGAGTCGGATATAAAATATATATTTGTGAAAATTTGTCGACTAATTGTCGAAATACATTCAAATCATAAACGTACATTATAATATATTTTGTAGAACATATAAGCATGCTTATATTTCAGCCATGCTCAGTGTGTATCAGTTGAACATTTTTTCTTATAGACAAAAACTCACTTGACAATTGTGGAATTACCTAAAAATATTGTCGTGCGATTTTTGAATTTCCTGAAGCAGAAGAACGGCTGTGCTAACTTGATATCAAGTTAGCACAGCCACCCCTTCAATGTATTTCAAAAAAAGGGAATGTCCAATTTATTCATCGTTCTCCAATCTTTTTCTTTGCTTCAGGAAATTCAAAGTTTGCACGACAATTATGTTTTGGTCATTCGACAATTATTAAGTGAGTTGAAGGCTGAAAAAAACAATATCCAACCGAGATTTAAAAAAAAGGAATTTCCAATTAATTCATCGTTTTTAACCTTTTTCTTTGATTCAGGGAATTCAAAATTTGCCCGACAATTATGTTTTGTTCATACGACAATTGCTGAAATATAAAAAGCTTATATGTTCTATAAAATAGATGTATGTTTATGATGTAGAATGTATTTCGACAAATGTTCACAAAAATTATATTTGACATCCGATTCAGGTTCGTCAATTTCCTGTATTGGCAGTGCTAACTTGATATCAAGTTACCACAGGCACCCTTTAGGAAAAAAAATGCTTCAGAAAATTCAAAAAGTGTACGATAATTATGACCTGACCTATAAACCCAACATCTCATCAGCCCTGTCAAAAGCTCTCAAAATGTTAGGTTTCATCAAAAGAACTACTGTTGACATCAAAGATATATTTGCCATAAAATTATTATACTGTGCCCTGGTCAGGCCCCATCTAGAATACTGCTCTTCAGTCTGGTCCTTCCAATACGAAATTTACTCAACCAAAGTTGAAACAATCCAGCATAAGTTTTTGAGGTACATTGCTTTCAAAGAAAATTCCCCAATTGATTACCCGCAAATTGAATCCCACCTCAAAATTGCCACTCTGGAAGTAAGAAGGAAAAACATACATAACATAAGGACTCTATGTTACTTTTTAATATATTTAACAACCGATTGAACTGCCCGTATCTCTTAGAAAATATTCAACTCTTCATTCCCCCTTGCAATACAAGACAGGTTCCCCACTTTCATGTACCGTTCTTTAGAACTAACCAAGCTTATAACTCATGTTTATCACGAAATTTAAAATGGGCCAACCAGTTCAATACTCTAAATTCCTTTGACATCCCTCCGAGTCATTTAAAAAAAGAAATGAGCACCACAGTTCTCTAATGCACAACTTTTTGTCGTTTTATGTTCTCTACTGTATTTACCATTTTCATCAAATGTATGATCTCTGTGCCTACACCCTAGAATTAGTATATCATCTTATTATGTTACTTATTATTGTTGTATATCGCTTGTTGTCTCATGTCTTAAATCTTGTACATTTTTAATTTTTTGCACTTACCATAAATATGTATATAATTAGGCTTGCCTGTAAAATCTATAAATAAAAATAAATAAATGTTTTGGTAATTCGACAATTTTTAGGTGAATTTTAGGCTGGAATAAACTATATGCAACTGAGATATTTAAAAAAAAAAGGAATTTCCAATTAATTCGTCGTTCTCAGCCTTTTTTTATTGCTTCAGCATTTTTTTTGCTACAGCAAATTCAAAATTTGCAAACAATAAAAATCAAAAAAAGACAATTATGTTTTGGTCATTCGACAATTGTTAGGTTAGTTTTTGGCTGTAAGAAAAAATGTTCCACTGATACACATTGAGCATTGCTGCAATATAATAAAAATGCTTAAACATTGTATAAAATATGTTTTAGTGTATTTTTATCATATATATATTTAGTGTATTTTTATCATACGACAATTATTCGACAAATTTTCATTAAAATATATGTGATATTCGACTCACGTTGATCAATTTATTGTAGTCGCAGTGCTAGGCAGTGCTAACTTGATATCAAGTTAGCACAGCCAACCCTTAGAAAAAATACACGACAATTATGTTTTGGTGATTCGGCAATTTTTAAGTTAATTTTAGTCTGGAAAAACGAATATTCAACCGAGTTATGGGGTGTATTAAAAAAAAGGGAATTTCCAATTAATTGATCATTCTCAGCGGTTTTTTTTTTTGCTTCAGGAAATTCCAAATTTGCATAATTGTGGTTTGGTAATTCGACAATTGTTAACATGAATTTTCGGTTGTAAGAAAAATTGTTCAAGTCAACTTTTGAAAATTCGAATTCAAAATTGTACTTAATATACTTATATTTTGCCTTTCCATGTAAAATGCACAAAATTTGAAATTTTCACGGATACCAGGAAATATTCATAAAAAATTATATGACAAATATCATAACAATATTTCTGAAATTCGAATTTCACTCGTAAATTTGCCGTAGGCAGTGCTAACTTAATATCAAGTCAGCACTAAAAGCACGGCAAATTTTTTGTATTCACGACAAATTTATTACAATTATTCAACAATATTGCGGTAGGTTTTTTCGATTTTTGAGCAAGTGGTTTTGCTAACTTTATATGGGTCCTATAGTGAACCTTTATTTTTATGCGTAAACATGATTTTGTTTTTGTAGAATGCAAATGACATGTAGAGTTGGAAAAAAATACTACTGCCATATCCATGATTTCCTAGGGATTCTAGGAAAGTTGTACTCGGGAGGCCAAAAAGCGAGTATATATCCAACAATGAAAGCATTTATAAATCATCAGCAAATTTGCTGTATCTTCTCTGCCAATTATTTTCTAGGTACCTATATGCCTATTTTTTCCTGCTGAAGACGAATCCACAATTAAAACTTCACACTCCCAAATAATATTGCATTTAATGGCCTCTTGAAGGTTAATAAGCGTCATTGTTGTTCCTTCTTTTTACCCAATAACACAATTCTCCTTACATTTTGTCATATTCACCTTCTAATATGGTATGGTAACTATATATATATATATATATATATATATATATATATATATATATATATATATATATATATATATATTTAGAAGAGGGTAGTCTCTTGACTGGACTAGTTGAAAAAAACTGTGATATATAACTATCTACTGAATTTTGACACGAAAGTTTTTCATAGTTCATAAAAAACGGCATTGTTACAATGTGATTTTGTTACAATGTATTTCGAAAGCTCGACAAATTAACAGAGAGTCTTCTTTACATGGCCATTTCCTATTGACTGCAACCTCAAAGGAAAACATAAAATTGGTTTTGTGTGTTTCCTAAACTCAGTTTTATATATATATATATATATATATATAATATATAATATATAAATATATATATATATATATAAATAGATATATATATATATAAATAATAATAAATAATATATATATATATATATAATAATTGGAAAATATTAATAATGAAAATATATAATCATAATTTGGTGTAATACGAAAAAATGTGTAATAAAAACTTACCCATATTGACTCTTGAAGGGTAAAGAGGGTAAAGAGTGGAAAGTATTGATTGCACTCTCAACAGGCGAAAATATGTGAATACACCAAAATTAATCAAGGTGAGAGGTAAACGACAGCTTCAGCAAAATTACTAAGGGTTTTTGAAAAAATAAGTGGGGAGTAAGATCGTTAAACTACTTAAGTTGAAAATTTTAGTAAATGTGTGCTAGTGAAATAGTGGCGACCCCGTGGATAAAATGAAAATAACCAAAAATGGAATATATTAGTTTTTTTGTGAAAAATAACTTACCAAATTACCTGCGTCTAAACCAGATGTGGAAATCCTATTTGAGAGGTTTATAGTATGACACTCTCTGGTGAACCACCTATTAATGTTGTCTTCATTGGGATTCTGATCTATACACACTGTTGACAAAATTCCTTGCGTATTAGCTGGATTTGGAGCTATCAGCCCGATCAAAAAACAAGCTACTTGAGCAAGTACCAAAATACTTACTAAAATACTTAATTTTTTTCCACTTAAATTCTCTAAAATTGTACCTGCCATTATAAATTATAGTTATAGTCAGTGTTGGCAACCATGAGGAATGAAAATATGGTACCAACCTAATGAAAATATGGTATCTCAGATAAAATTGTACATTAAATTGTGACATTTGTGACGTCTTCGTAGGTGACAGAAAAGATACGTCTAATTTTGGCGCCTGCGTATTATCGAATGCATGCCAATTAGGACCGTCTCCATTTCTACATCTCCTCCCCGATTAGCCGCTAGAGACGCGAAGGAGAATATTTTCGGCTCCAAATCGCCAATGTCTTCACGTTGAGGCCGCAATGCCGCCAAAATCGAATCATTGGTGAGGATTGTGGTTTGAAACTAGAAATCAGTGAAAGTAACAATCAAATATATTTCCGTTAAAAGGGTGTTAACCAGAAAATTAGTAAACAATAACGAAGGAGTTATAATAATAAAAAGAAATATAAAGCAAAACATTTGTTTATATCCAAATTTAAAGAACAACTTGTCATTTGTCTAACTTTTCTGTCTGTGACACAGAACTTTAACACAGAGGAGAATGGAAAAAGGATTCATTTTATGGTCCTGAAAACGTTCTTACAAGGGGAAATGAATAAGCGGTAGATGAGTCTGCGCATTGGCTAGAAACGTAAACAATGTAATTTGACGTTGACAAATGTCATTCTCAGAAAAGTGTTTATGGAATTGCATTTTACGTGCCTTTTTATTGTTTCACCTTTATTTCACCTCAACTCATGTGTTTTTGGGAGTATTGAAATTATGCCTGATAAGGTTTCATCGGGTCCTGTAGCAGCAGTGGTAATATTCCTGGAATTCATTATTTTGGGCAAGTTCAAACATCAAAATTCCATAATGCATTGTTTCCGGAATTATGAATATCTGCCAAATTTCAAATTAATAGGGCGACTAGCAGTCGGTCAAAATTCCCTTGCAAGATTTGATTCAAACTAACAACCTAACTAACTAACAAGTGAAACTGAATAAAAGTTTGTGAAAAGGGACAAATGTCCAAATATGCTGTTATTCAAACTCATTTTCGGATTCTATTAAATGGGCTACAAATAATTTGAAACCGTCTCCGAATTCGCGTTATGCGCATGCGTTCCTACTGCATAATTTTCTCCTCTATGCTTAAGTTCTGTGGTCTGTGATCACACCAGTCACCATTGTCGCCACCCTGAAGTATACAGTAACTGGTAACTTTCGTGTACATTCGGTCAGTGTCGGTGTTCGGTACTTTTAATGAGTTAGTTATGTTTTTGTATAATTTAGTTAAAACACCCTATAATTATATATGAATCGTTGCCAAGAGATGAAATGAGAATTCATAAAGATATTTTTTTATTAACGTCACCTTTTATTTCGTAATTGGAATATAATTTATTCACGGCTTGAAATATAGTCCAAAAGCAAAATTAGTTGGATTAATTCCCCAACATTCATGGTAGCAGAGCGTGGTTGTGCAGTACACACATATTCAGCAATAAAAGGTGACTGAATTATTTGAAATCAGAATGACAGCCCCGATGACGCCTCGAAATATTTAGTCCGGCAGCCGTAGGCACAATTTGAATCTTTGAGTAAGAGAGCCAGTTGCCCAGTGGAGTATCTACAGATTTCGACGGAGCGAGACAGGGGGGGCAGAACGACCAGAGAATAAACCATAGCGTGGTCGGCTTGAATTGATTGTGAGTTCCCAATATTCTTCCTATCCTCAATAAAGAGTTTAGTATCGCATTTTCTAGTAAAGTAATTCCATTTTCGATATATTACACACGTTTGAGATCAGTTAAGTGATGGCAGATTTACCTAGAAAACGCGGAACAATAAAAATGAAATTAACTGGATTTGAAAAATTTGTTAAAAGTTTGAATGAAAGGAAAGATATTTCAAATATTGATATATTACAATTGAAGGAAAGAAAGTTTTTAGAACAGTTAAAAACTAATTTCGAAGAAGTTCAAGAAAGCATTGAATTAACTAGTGATGAAACCGAGTTAGAAAGTCACTATTTGTATCGAGAAACTTTTGATAACGATTATTTCAGTCATTTAGCTCTTGCAAAGAACATTTTGTCTGAATATGCAGATAGTTCTAGTGGTAGCGTTCGTTCGGAACGCCATGTCAATAACAATGGATCTATCAATGAGATACTATTATCAAATGAAAGTGAGGGGAGGTTGCAAACAAATATTCAACAATCGGTCAGAGAAACATTGAAGCACGCCAAACTACCAACAATAAATTTACCAAAGTTCAGTGGATCATTTCAAAGTTGGTGGAATTTCGGGATACGTTTCAGTCTCTTATTCACAATAATATCGAGGTGAATAATGTACAAAAATTCCATTACCTCAAAGCATCTTTAGAGGGTGAGGCAGCTTTAGTTATAAAATCACTTGAACTTTCATCAGCGAATTATGAGGTTGCGTGGAAATCTTTACTAGAGAGGTTCGACAATAATAAGTTATTGATTTTTAATCATGTACGTGCTCTCTTTAGTGGCGAGCCCATTAATAAGGAATCGGCCAGTAGTTTGAGAAAAATAATTGATGATTTTTCGAAAAACTTACGTGCCTTGGAGCAATTGAATCAGCCTGTCGGGGAATGGGATACCCTATTAGTGTATATGATAACCACAAAATTAGATTCGAATACACTTCGTGAATGGGAAATTCACAAAGGGGACAATGATTATCCGAAATTCGAAGACATAAAGAGTTTTTTGAAGTCTAGGGCTGATCTATTAGAAATGGTAGCACAAAATCATCCAGAAAGACGTAAAGGTTACAATTCAAATACGAAAGGATTTCTCGCAGCAGACAATTCTTTCAATCATGAAATTCAATGTGTAATTTGTGGCAAAGGTCACTATGTGCAGAATTGTACAACTTTTTTGAAAATGTCAATATTGGAACGTAATAAAAAAGTGAGGTCGTTAAGGCTGTGCATCAACTTGTCGTGGCTCCCAGGTGTTAGTTATAAAAACCACCCACCTGATCGCCAAAAGTTATGGGTTGCTCCACACTCAGGGTGTTAATTAATAATGTACCTAACCGACTACCAAATGGGTAGATGGCCGGTGGTTTTAATAATTACCCCAAGTATGTATTGAAAGGGAGGTCTTAATCGCCCAGGGAGTTGTTAATCAAAGAGATCTTCGAATAACATAGAAGAAGATCTAGAGAGCGGCTTTAGTCTTCCTCTCTACCCTGAGAGATAGTTGAGCGAGGGTTGTTCATTTATAATTCAGATTTACAGTCCTTACTATTATTCGAATTCACAGGAAATAATGCACTGGAAAGATGAAATAAAAATGAATATAATTAATCTAATCTTAAAATACACACAAAATCGTATAACATAACCAATCAAAACAAAATATGCTATTTCGCTATCAAATAAATTATAGAAGATGATAGTATGTCAAGTTTTGGTCTACAAAAAGGGTAGTCACTAATATCAATATTTCTCTTCATTCTTATCCTTTTTTTTCTTTCAACCAAGGTATAACGCATAACCCTGTATATGATAGTAACCAAAATATTTAGGAATAAGGTACTTGGAGAATTGACTTTCCAAACATGATCTTTCAAACGTACTTACATAATTCTCAGGTAAATCACTTGCACTCACATTAACAATTGATTAGACGAATAGAAATTATTAATTTTACTCGCGCCTTCATTAATTTGGATTATTACGGTTTTATTATTTACTTTCGTGTCTTGACTTTATCTAGCTACTTTTCCTGGACTATGAATAGAGATTATGAAGTGGGCATAGAAAAATATGCCAGATTTATGATAGTACTAATAAACAGATGATGAACCGGTAGTTATTATATTTGTAGAGCCGATTTGACAATGTAGATTACTTTTTGAACAATAACTTATTTCGCACTAAGGTAGAGATTAATGATGCAACCAATTTAGCTTCATTATGAATTATCTTGAATTTCTGGTAGGTGTTACTTCACTTATTTCAGCATTGAATAGAATTGTACTTGTAATACCGATTTCTAATTAAATGCTCGCGTACATGGAGTCAAGTATATCTGATGACTGTCGAATTATTACTCTCTTCTTTTCTTAGATTCAAGTTTCTTTATATATATATCCTCTCGTTTGTGTTATTCCATTAATTTCATTCGTGATTTTTATGTGTACTCATTAATGATTTTCATTATACCAGCGTATAAGAATGCTTCAAATAGACCGCCCATCCGATGATGTATTTATAGATTTTTATGTACGGTCGGCATCGGTCCCTAGAAAGGTCGGCTACATGTACGATTTAATTTATTAACAGAAAAAGAATTTCTCCTGTGATATTCACCGCGAACAATGAGTTACTCTTCAACCGCATTAGGTCATTAAATGAAACAATCTGAGATAATTATGCATTCCTTCGAGAGTTAATGGTGCATGTGTTAGAACTTGATAACGGTTATTTCTTTTCATAAATGATTATGACTAGGCAGAGTTACCACAAACTGTTTGAAAAAGGGCCATCATAGTAAAGTTTGTAGACGAGGACCATGCGTTAAGTGTAATCGAAAACATAATTCTTTATTGCATTTTGAACAACGTCTAATTCCTCAGCAAAGCACTAGCAATGCCAACGTTGAACCGGTTTCTGAAGCCCTCAATATTGATAATACTGTAGAATCCGGTGTAACTGTTATGTCTGCTTGTGGGTCTATCGATCATGTATTTTTATCCACAGCTTTAGTTAAAGTTTTAGATCGGAATGGATATGTGCACATAGTTCGAGCATTATTAGACAGTGGAGGTCAATCAAGTTTCATCACCAGAGATTTATGTAAAAAGTTGGATTTGAATTCGCATGAAATTAAACTTTCGGTGAACGGATTGAATGGCATTTCTTCTAATATTTCTGCAAAATGTGAATTGAACCTCCAGGCAATGCATAATGAGTATTCAATTAAAACATGTTTTTATGTCATAGATACAATTTCTGGAAATATAGCAACTGTTAATATAGATATGTCGAATGTGGTTATTCCAAATCATATAAAGTTGGCAGATCCATCGTTCTTTAAGTCTGATAAAATAGATTTGTTGTTAGGTGCGGATCTATTTTGGAATGTGTAGGCCAGATCTCATTGGGCCAAAATAAGCCAATATTGCAAAAAACTAAATTTGGTTGGGTAGTCTCGGGTCCAGTTAGTTTCAATACAACTTCCATTCAATGTCATTTTGCGCAAACCACAATTGAGGAAGATAATATTCAGAATTTATTGAGTAGGTTTTGGGAAATCGAAGAAATTGATTCGAAACCATCGTGGTCAAGCGATTATATTGCATGCGAAGAGAATTATGTATCTAACACCAAACGGTCATCAGCTGGACGGTTTATAGTAACTATACCTTTAAAAGACTCTATTGAAAAATTGGGGGACTCATATAATATGGCTGAAAAGAGATTTTTCTCTCTAGAACGAAAGTTTCAAGGGAACCCAGAATTCAAACGACTTTATACGGAATTTATGAATGAATATAAACGATTAGGACACATGCAAAAGATTCATCATTCAAATCGAGAAATGGTTCATTATTATATGCCACATCATGGGATTTTGAAGAAAGAAAGCCTCACTACGAAACTCCGCGTTGTTTTTGACGCATCCGCGTCCACCACGTCGGGATACTCATTGAATAATTTGCAATATGTAGGTCCAACTATTCAGCAAGATTTATTTTGCATATTAATTAGATTTAGACAGCATAAATTCGTAATTTCCGCAGATATCGCCAAAATGTACCGGCAGATTATAATTGACCCGGAATAAACATGTCTTCAACGAATTCTATGGAGGGAAAGTCTCGGTGATAATATTGAAACATATGAGTTAAAAACAGTTACGTATGGTACGGCAGCAGCTCCATTTTTAGCAATTAGAAGTTTATTTCACTTAGCTGATGAGGTAGCTCAATCAAATCCGATCATTTCGAAAATCATGAAAGAGGATTTCTACGTGGACGATATATTAAGCGGTGCCGATTCTATTGAAGATGCAGCGCAAATATGCTTGAAGGTTTCAAATATACTGAAGCAAGGCTGCTTTGATTTGAGGAAATTCTATTCAAACGATAAGAGAGTGTTGAAATATGTCGATAATGCAGACGTAGAAGCGCAAATTGTCGATTTCAGTGAGAACGAAAATGCAAAAACGTTAGGTATCACATGGAATCCCTGTAGAGACAAACTGAAATACCGAATTTCAGGAAAATTAGATGAATCTCGGATTTCAAAAAGAATAATATTATCCAATATTGCACAAATCTTTGATCCGTTAGGTTTATTATCACCTTGTGTTATACTTGCCAAATTAGTTTTGCAAAAATTATGGCTTGAGAAAGTAGATTGGGATGAGACAGTTCCCACAGAAGTATATACAATGTGGCGTGAATACCGAAATGAATTACCTATGTTGAATGATCTTTCAATTGATAGGCGAGTGTTGTGTGATAATCCTGTGCGTCTCGAAATGCATGGTTTTTCGATGCCTCAGAAAAAGCTTATGGTGCGTGTATATATGTTCGGTCCATTGATACAAATGGTCAGACGATATCAAGGCTGTTGTGTGGAAAATCAAAAATTGCCCCTTTAAAAATAATTACACTTCCTCGTCTCGAATTATCAGCTGCGTTAGTTTCAGCTCGATTAGCACATACAGTTAAGGGTTCAATGCGATTGGATTTTAATCAGTGTTTTTTTTGGACTGATTCCTCTATTGTTTTGGGGTGGCTGAAAACTGAACCAAATAAATTAAAAACTTTCGTCAGTAATAGGGTTGCTGAAATTCAAAACTTGACAGAATCAGATACTTGGCGTTATACACCGTCAGAACAAAATCCAGCTGATCTGGTTTCAAGGGGGGTAAAACCCAAATTGCTTAAAGAATATAATTTGTGGTGGTATGGGCCAGATTGGTTACTTCGGGATGAAATACATTGGCCAGAAAAACGGTTCACAGGGGAAAAAACATAGTGGAAGAAGGAAAAGAAACAAGTGTTTATTGTAACCGAAAGTGAAAAAAAATGTTTTGTTAACTATTCAAATTTTGTAAGGCTTACGCGTATTACGGCATTGATTTTGCGATTTTGTAATAATTGTCGGTGTGTGTCTGAGGAAAAACAAATAGGAGCCCTTTCAGTAAACGAGACAAAAATTGCTCTAAACAATTTGTTGAAAATATCACAGTGAGTTTTTTGGAAAGGAGATTGATAAATTATCAAGAAATAAAACGCTAAATAGAGACAGTAAATTGATTAATCTGAATCCGTTTCTTGACCCTAACGGATTATTACGAGTTGGAGGTCGGCTGAATAACGCGCAATTTGAATTTAAAAAAAAAACATCCCGTCATACTTGATAAAAAGAGTCATCTTGCACTCTTAATAGTGGAACATACTCATCACAAATTATTGCATTCCGGGCCACAGCATACATTGGCCATTTTACGTGAAGAATACTGGATCATAAATGGAAGATCCATGATCAAAAGTCTTATTCGAAAATGTCTAGTATGTTTTCGTTTCAGAATCACTAAAGTTAAACCAATAATGGCAGCTCTTCCTGAATCTAGACTGAATCCAAAACACCCCTTCGAAATAACAGGTGTGGATTATGCAGGTCATTTCTTAATAAAAAGTCGTTCGGGACGAGGCTGCAGAATTTTCAAAGCTTACATTAGTCTTTTCATTTGTTTTGTGACTAAAGCTGTACACTTATAACTGATTTAAGTAAAGATGCATTTCTGTTAGCTTTGAAAAGATTCGTATCACGAAGAGGATTACCAACTCTCATAAATAGTGATGATGGCACTAATTTTGTAGCAGCAAACAATGATCTGAAGGACTTAGGGAAATTTATTAAAAACAATGAAATAGAATTGACAGATTATCTGAGAAAGAATAGTATTAATTGGAAGTTCAATCCACCATATTCGCCTCACTTTGGAGGTCTTTGGGAAGCCGGGGTTAAAGTGCTAAAAAAACATCTCAAACGTGTCACAAAAGAAACACCTTTAACATTTGAACAATTTTATACCTTGTTAGTAGAGATTGAAGCGATATTAAACTCAAGACCTTCATCTCCTTCATCCTCCTCTCCTGACGATTTACTCCCTCTCACCCCCTCACATTTTTTGGTTGGCCGACCATTACTTAGTGTCCCAGAGCAAGATGTCACAGGGATACCACCAAACCGTTTATCCCTTCACAAACATCTGAGCCAAATGAAGCAACATCTGTGGAGTCGATGGAGCAGAGAATATACAGGCGAACTCCAAGAACGAACAAAATGGAAAATTCATTATGACGATCTCAAAGAAGGCGCACTAGTTTTGGTAAAAGAAGATAACCAGCCTCCAACTAAATGGAAGCTTGGACGAGTTGAAAAGGTTCACTTTGGGACAGACCGAGTCGGACGAGTAGCGACTCTACGGACTGAATCCGGAATAATCAAAAGGTCATTTGCAAAAATATGTCCATTGCCGCCTGAGTGAGTTAATGTGCGAACTAGCAACAAATTGATAAAAAGACTAAAGTTCTATATTTATTTAATTTGAAAGTTAGCCCTTTCAAGGTGGGGGGGCATGTTCGGTACTTTTAATGAGTTAGTTATGTTTTTGTATAATTTAGTTGAAACACCCTATAATTATATATGAATCGTTGCCAAGAGATGAAATGAGAATTCATAAAGATATTTTTTGATATAGTCCAAAAGCAAAATTAGTTGGATTAATTCCCCAACAGTCGGTAACCCTCCGCATGGTGACGCGCAAAGTCGCATGTCATATTGATAATTCTATTTTACTCGAAATATGGTACAAACAGCGTACCTTGTCACTTTGTTGAGGTACAATGGTGTGAATAATGGTACGTGTACCTTAAATATGGTACGGTTGCCAACACTGGTTATAGTAGGTGGTAGGCATAGACATATATATAATAAATAATAATATGGACAAAGAGTAGGGAGTAGAGGGGACAAGAGAAATCACTATCCCTATTCATGAATGAAATAGTAAAATCGTTTCAAAATCCTCCAAATGCTGTCACTTTTGATTTCATTCCTAAAATCAGAGTTTGGCTTAGGATGGGTTTAGCCAATTAGGAGTAAGGAAAGCATGTCATGTGACATCAAGTGTCAGGGATCGTACACGACGAAACGCTTCGGACCTTCGGGTGTTTTCGTATAAAAAAATGGAGGAAATATCAAGGTTTTCGAATGGGATGAAATATAGACATATTAAGAGAATATGTTCTCATTTATGTAGGCATGAAATTGAATCGATGAATTGACACAATGTTAGCAATACATGAAACAGAAAACATGGGGTGGAACAAAATCATATGCTATTGTAAAAAAAGTACTCAATGGGATTTAATATATCCTGACAGTAATCCTAAATTCAAAGTTTCTGAAAAATTGAAACATATTTTTACTTCATCTTTATATTTGTGCTATAAACTTTGAATATCAAATGATGTAATGACTCATATCTTGGTATCATTGAAAAAATATGTTTCTAATATAACAAACTTACATTTGAATTATTTGTGCTTCAGTATCTGTAACTTTTCCAATTTCTTGGTCCTTCTTTCACTAGTTTCTTCACTTTTGAAATTTCGGTTGGCATACTTACACAATATAAAATATTCTCATATGAGGTGTTTTCTGGCGTAAAAACGTATTCAATCTTGCATTTGAATACGATTCTACGTGACGTCATTATTATCACGAACCGTAAGAATGCATAATTTCGAATTAGGCAATCCATACCACGTGACCCAATATGGCGGTTGTTGGCACACATACCGATAATCGCCATAAGAATATCATTGTCAGTGTGTACCTTTGGCTTGTAAAAGTGTATTTTTGGTTAATTTCGGAGCTTTTGTGTTGTTAATTAATAATATTCGGATGGACAGTGATTACCTGAAGACACTATTGTTGAAAAGCAGAGGCTTTGGTGAACGGTATGCTTGAAAATACATCCCCATCTTTTGTTTACATTTTTATCAATGTATTTGTTACAGGTATAAAATAAAGTTGAGGATTGATCAGTGATTTAGATCCTTTTTACACTGAATATTTCTGAACTGAATTGTTCAATTGTTGGTGCTCCTCCTGTTACGAATATGGATATTATTTCGTATTTGCTTTTACTCAGCTTTCCCAAATGCAGATGAAGCCCTATACAAGTTTAGAATCCATACATACTTTGAATCTGGCTTCGTCTGAAGGTAAGAACAAAATTCAGAATCATTTATATGTTTTAGTTAGTCCAGTATGTTTTTTCCTATGCAGCAGGTTTTTTCTAATGGGTACATGTACAGTTGCAAATCTTGAGTCATCAGTGAATTATTATAAATTAGGAATAATAATACATAATAAGCAATTTATAACTTGATCTGTTCTATTATGTTTTGCCACATTTGTTAATTATAAGAGACACTGATATGATATCTAAGAATATTACTTCTCAACTTTCAAAAAAGTTCTTTCTAATCCACATAACTTTTTTTCAGCTCAAGTATTCACAAAAGCCAAATTAAAACCTTCAGATGTTTGGTACATAATTGAAAAGGATGAGAGCATTTGTACTGCTCACTGTACTTGTATGGCGGAAACAGTGAAGTAGGTGGTCATATTGATGCTATATTAGAGGCAATGTCACGCACAGATTTGAAGCTGAGTGGCCAATGCCATCCAGTCAAAAAATTTATTGGACGACTTGCCTCTTGCTCGGTTGTTTAAAAAATAAAATGTCCCAAATGAATATATATATAAATAAATGTTTGTTTATTTGTTGTTTTACTGATTCAGTTGATTACTCTTAATTTAATACCAATTATAAAAAATTACACAATATTGATATTTGTATATAGTACAATTTCGATAAATATCGATATATCCTATTTTTACTGTTAATAAATTACAATACCCTTTGGAGGTTGTAAATGATGTGGTAACTTGATTACCTGTCTGGCGTCCATCGTCTTAATGTTCTTGAAAAGGTTTTCCGATGTTTGAATGTTTGTATCTGCAATGCGCCTGAATACAGTATTCACATTCAAAACATCTTGTAAACCTTTCAAATACATTAGACGATGGACATCAACGAGTAATCAAATACAACACCCTTCACAAGACTTGATCGAGGCTTTCGATAATTGCCTGAAATATCTAAAAGGGAAGGTTGAGATTGAAAGACATATTTCTAAATATTTTCATTTATTGAGTCACCAGAATTCTAAAGAAAATTTGTATTACAGTAATTCAATAACACTACCTATAAGAATGTTTTTTGAGGAGGTAGGTACATATATATGAACATTCATTTGGAGTTTTCTCTACTTTTGAAGTGGAAAATATATCAATTATATATATATGAATTTTTATTTGAAATGGGACCTCCTAATGTACAATAGTTCAGATATACAAGTAGGCAAAATCATACAAGTAATCGTAGGAACAAATCAAATCACAAAAGTCTGAAGTTATAGGTAGGTATCCATGCGAATGAAGGATATGTTATCACGAATGTGCACACAGGGTATGTCTGCTGCAGCCTCTCTGATACTTGATTTTCCGAATCCGTAAGATCTTCTGCGGAACAAATCAAATCACAAAAGTCTGAAGTTATAGGTAGGTATCCATGAAGGATGTTATCACGAATGTGCACCCAGGGTATGTCTGCTGCAGCCTCTCTGATACTTGATTTTCGAATCCGTAAGATCTTCTAGGTTGATTGCAGCTAACATAGAGCTCTTCTCCTCCTCGATAAGTCATTTTAACTGGTCAAAAACTTATGATTTGATACTGTAGACACCGAGTGAAACCCGACTCTATCCCTGTCGTGACGGGACCCACAGTTAACTACAATGCAAATAAAGGGCATTTTTCTTCAGTTGAAGCACGAATTATAATACTAAATTGAAAAAACTACTCAAATTCGCACAGAAAATCACAAAATAAACACTTTTACCACTATGGTCGCTTATGACGAATTACAATGTGTGCCAACAGCCCGCCATATTGCTTTCGTTTTGACTGGTCGATGGATTGCCTAATACGATTCAATAATCAAACCTAACCTAAGAAATTTTCTGTCGGAATGTCGGTAACCAATTAGGCAAACCATACCACGTGACCCAATATGGCGGTTGTTGACACACAAACCGATAATCGCCATAAGAATATCATTGTCAGCGCTGCCGTTTTGAGAGTAATTACTCCATTTGTAAGCAATTCGAAAGCTTTGGAGTAATCGTGGAGTAATGACTAATTGTAAGGATTTTGTAAGCATTTTGCACTAATCTTCCTGACTACTTGTGTTTGTTTTGTGTGGCACATGCCTAATAGCCAGTCATGTAATGGCACAGAACTTGTTAGTCGTTACTCTTCACGTCTCTGTCTATAGTAGTTTGCTAGTTTGAGTTCTGTGTTATGTTTGTTTATCGAAATTAAAATTGGCATAACATGACATATCTGAAATCTTATCTCAGCCTCAGGCTTCTATGAGTTTTATCATTGTTTAGATTATACTATGGTTCTATCAACAGGTTTCAATGCTACCAACCCAACTTCTGACCTAGCACCGAGTAGACAATGGGGAACACGCATGATTTTATTTTATTTTTTCTCTGCCTCAGATCCACAATAATTACATTTTGTGAAAATGATTTCTCATATCTCAAAATTTTGTCGAAATTTCCATGTTTAAAAGTGCTCCTCAATTCAAACTCGAATTGACCTTCATTTGAATAACTTCCCCCAAACACTAGCGCCAGTTGTGGTTGTTTCAGGAATATTGATAGTCGATACTATTTCTTTCAACCCAAACATAAATTCAAGCTCACTTTTAATGTGATTCTTGAAAATACTATGTGATGAAAATATTAGTACAACATATAAACGAAGGCAGATAAAATTATAGTTGACAGTTCGGAGCAACTAAAAAATTTAACTTTGTGAAATAACGATGCTTACGTCCACCAAAGGCGCTAGGAGTACGTTTTTGAATGTGACGACAAAATTGGCGTTTTTAATTTCGAATTATGAAGTTTGAAAGTTGCTGAGCTCCCTAGGTGGTAGACTCTATGTGCAAATCAAAATATTCTAGAAAGGGGGCACATGCGTGTTCACTATTGCATTTCCAGTTCAATGGACGTTTGTGAATATGTGCTTATTTTAGTCTAGTTTGTTCTGGTTTCGTTTCAGAATCAGTATCTATCAGAATAAGTCGACCCTCGAAATCATCCATATATACCATAGATTATGTATAAATTAAGTTTGTAAGGATTTTGTAAGCATTCTCAAAATTCTGGGAGTAAAACTCAGCATTTTGGTAGAGGCTAGTCAGCACTTTCAATTGGCAGCACTGATCATTGTCAGTGTGTACCTTTGGCTTGTAAAAGTGAATTTTTGGTTATTTTCGGAGCTTTTGTGTTGTTAATTAATAATATTCAGATGGAGAGTGATTACCTGAAGACACTATTGTTGAAAAGCAGAGGCTTTGGTGAACGGTATGCTTGAAAATACATCCCCATCTTCTGTTTACATTTTTATCAATGTATTTGTTACAGGTATAAAATGAAGTTGAGGATCATCAGTGATTTAGATCATTTTTACACTGAATATTTCTGAACTGAATTGTTCAATTGTTGGTGCTCCTCCTGTTACGAATATGGTTATTATTTCGTATTTGCTTTTTACTCAGCTTTCCCAAATGCAGATGAAGCCCTATACAAGTTTAGAATCCATACATACTTTGAACCTGGCTTCGTTGTGAAGGTGAGAACAAAAATTCAGAATCATTTATATATTTTAGTTAGTCTAGTATGTTTTTTCCTAGGCAGCAGGTTTTTTCTAATGGGTACATGTACTGTTGCAAATCTTGAGCCATCGAAGTGAATTATTATAAATTAGGACTAATAATACATAAGAAGCAATTTATAACTTCTGATCTGTTGTATTATGTTTATTGCCACATTTGTTCATTATAAGAGACATTGATTTGATATTTAAGAATATTACTTCTCAACTTTCATAATAGTTATTTCTAATCGACAAACTTTTTTTCAGGTCAAGTATTCACAAAAGGCAAATTAAAAACCTTCAGATGTTTGGTACATTATTGAAAAGGATGAAAGCATTTGTACTGCTCACTGTACTTGTATGGCCGGAAACAGTGAAGTAGGTGGTCATATTGGTGCTATATTAGAGGCAATGTCACGCACAGATTTGGAAGCTGTGTGGCCAATGCCATCCAGTCAAAAAATGTATTGGACGACTTGCTTCTTGCTCAGTTGTTTTAAAAAATAAAATGTTTCAAATGAATATATATAAATAAATGTTTGTTTATTTGTTGTTTTACTGATTCAGTTGATTACTCTTAATTTAATACCAATTATAAAAAAATGACACAATATTGATATTTGTATATAGTACAATTTCGATAAATATCACGATATATCCAATTTTTACTGTTAATAAATTACAATACCCTTTGAAGGTTGTAGACGATGTGGTAACTTGATTACTCTCGTCTCAGACCTCCATCCTCTTAATGTTCTTGAAAAGGTTTTCATGATGTTTCGAATGTTCGTATCTGCAATCGTCTGAATACAGTATTCACATTCAAAACATCCTGTAAACCTTTTCAAATACATTAAGACGATGGACGTCCGAAACGAGAGTAATCAAATAAAACACCCTGCACAAGACTTGATCAAGGCTTTCGATAATTGCCTGAAATATCTTAAAAGGAAGGTTGAGATTGAAAGACATATTTCTAAATATTTTTATTTATTGATGCCTACTTGCACCGTTATACTTAACTATAGTTTAATGTTAAATCTAGGTTTTATGGCTCCTCTTTTCTTGCACCGGAACTTAAACTGAGTTTACTATGACTAAACTATAGTTTTAACTAATCTGCCGAATTTGATGGTTTAAAATGAGGATTTATAAGTAATCTAGTGATTCTAACCAATAATTTTTTTTTATTTGTAAATAATATTCGATTTTTCATAGTTTTCAATTCAAATAATCAGAAGAAATGGATTATATAGATATGGATCTTTTCGAAGATATCCTTGAGGATGATTTAGACATTTTGGATGTGATAGACTTAGGATTCCCTCGAAAAATTTACCAAAGGCAACATCATTTTGAGGAGATGGATGATCTAACATTTTTTAAAAGGTTTCGACTCCTAAAAGAGACTGTTATTCGAGTACTGGAACTTATTGAAGAGGAAATTGAATATCCAAACGACCTGTAAGCTGGAATATGTGAGTTGTATAAATATTTATTAATAAACATTTAACATTTTAGGAACAATAGTGTTTCCCCTATCAATCAACTATTGACAACATTACGATTTTACGCCAGCTCTGGTCACCTGGCCACAGTAGCAGATTTCATGGGTATACATGAATCCATAGCTAGCAGGATAGTGTCTAGGCTGTCTCGAGCAATAGCTCGTTTATATCCTTGGTTCGTAAAATTACCTGCTTCCCAAGAAACATTAAAAATACAAAGAGATTTTTACGATATTGCTCATTTTCCAAGAGTAGTAGGTGCTGTAGATGGAACTCACATAAGGATACAGTCTCCAGGTAATTTTTGTACATACCTAGGTAGGAATGTAAACAAGCATTTTTTGAGTGAATAGGTATCAGAATATTGATTAGGAAAAACAATTACTAGAGATAAATTAAAGCAAAACCATTTTACAATTTTAGGGGGAGAAGATGCAGAGATATATCGTAATAGAAAAGGATATTTTTCTCTAAATACACAGGTCATTTGTGATGCCAGTTTGAAGTTACAAGATGTTGTTGCAAGGTGGCCTGGATCAGCACACGACAATACAATTTTTCGGAACAGTAGAGTATGTCATAAATTTGAGCAACAGACATTCCCAAATTGTGTACTATTAGGTAAGTAATGTTCATTGAGGCTCGATAGGAAGCATAACAGCAAAAATTAACGTTTGAAATATAAAATTTAAGCATTAAGGTTCAGTCAACTAGAATCAGTGGAACTCAGCATTAAAATTTATAAAATCTATTGCTGCTGAACATTTATAACAGTGCTATTAAAACTCGTGTTAAAAATTTTGACACTTCATAATACCAGCTGTTTTCTATGGTGAATTGAGTGGAGTTCAAGTTGACTTGTACAACTAGATTTAACTGTGCCACATTTTCAAAATAGCATTTAATTTGTAATTTTTATTCCTCGAAACATTTGATAGTACAAAAATGTCTTGTTTGTTACAGGCGATAGTGGATATGCGCAAAAAAATTATTTGTTGACTCCAGTAGTTGATCCACTGACCAGGGGGCAAACTTTATATAATGAATCCCATATCCGAACCCGAAATACTGTTGAAAGAACAATTGGTAATTGGAAGCGGAGGTTTCCAGTACTTGCATATGGACTTTGTATCAGGTTGGATACTGTTCTAGCCATCATACCAGCTACTGCAGTACTGCATAACATTGCTAAAGATATGCATGAACCTGAACCACCAATACCACAAGAACTTGATTATCTGATTAATATGGGACAGGTACCTGATGTATATAATGGAGTTGCAATTCATTACCAAAATCAGCTAGTGGAACAATATTTCTCAACTTTATAAATCTAGGAAAATTTTATACCTATATTTTGTAAAGAAAAAATAAATTTTTATTTTATTATGTGATATTGAAAGTATTGAAACTTGAGATAAGTACCAAGAGTATTTTATGAGATTTACTGGTGATAGCATTATTGGAATATCAATTAATTAAATTTTTTATTATGAACGAGTTTTTAAATCCTTTGATGAATGTGTACAATTTTTTTCCACTCTGTTTTATTTTTGCAGAATTCAAAAACCATTAATTATATAAACCCTTGTAATGACCTCCCAGTATATAAACAGCAAATACATCAGTACATTACTTATACTATAGTTTTATTATCCAAATTTCACATATAAGTTCATAATATTAACCCACTATACATACATATACATATGTATATATATATATATATTTATTTTTATATATATATATATATATATATATATTGTTATGTTATGCCAGTTGTAAATTTTAAAAGACTAAAAAACCACAAAAAGAATAAATAATAAATAATTATTAATTTCAAGAGTTTGTTTGTGAATAACTTTTGAAATTCTATGTATATTGTGAGCCTAGGTATGATATGGATAGATAATAATGTCAAAGTATTATAAAACAAACAATTTCATACACTGTCAAAATTATTATAACCCATATTTGCTCAAAAGACAACAAAAGGTCCAAATGTACAAAATTTTCATGAATAAAAAGTAATCAACACATTTATAAATTTGAAACATACAGTATATGAAATTGTAGCTAACTAATAGTAGCCAATGAGAGAACAGCAAACGTCTTTATGAAAATAGCCAATCAGGGAATAGATGGTCAGGTGTAAAATTGGAAATTGTGGGAGAATAGCAATGAGATGGTATCAAAGGCAATTATTATTCAAATTTGTAAATAATGATAAGAGTGGAAAAATAACTATATATAAATTATGCAATATAATAAACAGTGAAAAGTAACAATTCAGTGCGAGAATTCAAATATTCAAATGGAGAAACAAGGAGGAAATGAGGTATCTAGGCGATAGAAAACAAAGCTTGGAGGGGATCGAAATAATTTTCCAAGCTGATAGCACGAAAAATTTTACTAAAAGAAAATTGGAATAATCCCATCATTTGGTCAACAAAAACAATATTACCTTAATGAAATAACATATCCACGGATCCTTATGCTGATTTCCACCTCTGAATAGTTCTTGAGACATGGTATTGTAGTCCTGACAGGATTGGAGACATCCTGATTCATGGTATAATTAGAACACCAACAGTTCCAACCAGGTATAAAACTTCAATAGTGTTTTTCCGGTCCTGAACTATTTCATAATAACGAATTTCACATTCGAAGAACTTTATGTCACCATATTTTAAACAATAACAGAAAACGTCATACTCACGGAAAAAGTGAGGTTCTGTTTATCTATCCATGATCTGATTATTATTATTATCTGTGAATATCTGTTTGATTCACCTAGTATAAGTTATTTCTCGTAGGCCAGGTATTATTAAGTCTTCCTGAATAAAGGAGATAATTGCTTTATGATATTTGGTTGTTTATTTTCTCACAATGATCAACTAACATAACAAAGATCATTCAATAAACTGAAGTTAGTCACCAGTGGCTGTGTCTCTATTGCTTTGAACCGGCCACCTTGAGATAAAAAGGGCGTACCAACTGTAGCTAAGCCGTGGTGAGAAAAATAATAATTGTTGGTAGCGTGACGAGAGAACAGTGACGTTCGCTGGCAATTATTATTACAGGGGCAGAAATATCTATTTATATCATATCAAATTGACTCATAAAGAATACAAAAATAATATAACATAACATAACATAATAAATAGCGCCCAACGAGGTGCAAAAAGTATACTTATAAGAACAATATTAATATTTTTCAAATTCAAAATAACATAACAAAATATATATATATATATACATATTATATATATATATATACATATGTATATATATATACATATGTATATATATATACATATGTATATATATATATACATATGTATATATATATATATTTTGTTAAATGTATTCATTTCGTTTCAATCTTTTTAACTTTTCTTTCTCAGCCTCAATTTGTAAATCCAGCAAAATCATTTCCTTTTCATGTTTTGCCATTGAATGGGCAAGATCCTGTTCTGTCTTCTTTTTAACTAGTGCCCCTAATTCCAGTCTGCAATCTAATAGTGTGTTGTACTTAGATGCACCATCTGAAGATGTCAAAGCTTTAACCAGTACCGTTGGGCGTCGTCTAGAAGTGCTTTTTCATTCTCTGGAAGTTATGCAACAATTTAAATATTCAAAAAGACAATGGAAGAATATAAAACACTCACCTGATGTTCGCTTTTCTGAGCTGATGTTTTTGGAGGTAGAAGGCACTGAATTGGGGGAAAATAGGCATTTCTTTAGTGGAGAGCTGATGGGTTTTTGTAGATCTGACACTTTGTATTTTTTCCAACGTGGTTCTTCACAATCCTTTTGAAATATATTACATAGAATGTCAGGAAAAACTAGTATTTTATTCAGAACAAATATCAAAACTTCCCGAAATAATATAAGTTAGACCACTTAATGGAGACCCAGTAGTCAATTTATATTTCAAGTAAGAAGGGGGTGACCGTAATAGGCATTTGAACATTGAATTATGATTACCCTTCTGCAAGCCCCATGTTAAATTCAAATTCACCACAAGGTCTCAGTTAAGCTTTTATTAACAGTAACATGAAGACCGAAATTCAAAAGTGTAACTGTTGCAGTTTGGGGAATAACAATTATTTTCCGGGCTCCATCTTTGAAGGGTTGTAACTCCATTAGAAAGCATCTTGGAATCTATGTGCATTAGACGTTTTTTACTCAAGAAAGTATTCCATCTGCAGTTTAAGTGTGGCAGTTTCATTTCGAGACACCCTGTATAGATTTGAATTAAATTACAAATCCGAATAGTTGTAAAATTATTTGTTTAGCAATTTGTATTTGACTAAAAAATGTATAAAGAAAATCCTTAATATTATTTGTTGGATTTTTTAAATGACATGTTTTTATGCAAATAGTATACATTTACCTTGGCATGCTGGGACTCTCCAGAAAAAGAGTTAAGAAAGTCTACGGAGTTTCCATCATCTTTCTCCTGAATGTTCTGCTGAAATGACTGAACTCGTGACCGAACATCAGTTGGGTGACTATTGTCACATTCAAAAATTACTTCAATATTATCATTAAACATAGATGAAGACTGTTCTGCAATTGGTTCTTCATTGCTTACATCTCCACCAAATTCTGATGGTAGTCCAGACACTGTTTTTTCATTAACAATTGATAAAAGAACATCATCAAAAGGATCTCTGTTTTCATCTGGTGGAGGTCCTCCACCTGTTTTTTTCAGTTCCATTTTCGTTTCAGCTACCTTTTTGCGTAATTCCTTTTTTTTGTTTTCATAAAATCTCTTTAGAACGTCTTTATTCCTTAAAGTATTCCCTGGAGAGACTGCATTAAACTCCTGACAAATGTTTTCCCATGCCTTTATTTTCTCATTGTTGGTGACTCCATTAGTCTTTTTATTCTCAATAATATTTTTGTACTTGGATACAAGATTTATCAGCATAACTTTTTCATTATTTGAAAATTTGCTACTTCTCGTCCTTTTTTCATTGGTAGTTGCCATGTCCTTAGAGAAACAATTATTGGGGGCAACCAATTCTTCAAGTTCTCAGTTTTATGAATAATAATCAAATATAACAACGAAAGCAGACTGATTGTATCCAGTCTGCTTTCGTGGTTTCAAAAAATAAATAGACGCTCACCGACAACTAAACAAAATTTTGAGGTTAAACCAACAGCTACGAAGTTAGCTAATAACTCATCAATACCAATTTTTATAAAAGTTCCCAAATAATAGGATTAACTTTGACTGTAGTTTAAAAAATGACGGTGCAAGGAGGCTGAACAAAATCTATAATTAAAAATATAATCCTAGTTTTATTTAACAGTAGATTAGGTAAAAACGGTGCAAGTGGGCGTGAGTCACCAGAATCCTAAAGAAAATTTGTATTCCAGTAATTCAATAACAATACCTATAAGAATGTTTTTTGAGGAGGTAGGTACAGATATATGAACATTCATTTGGAGTTTTCTCTACTTTTGAAGTGGAAAATATATCAATTATATGAACGTTATTCGAAATGGGACCTCCTAATGTACAATAGTTCAGATATATACAAGTAGGCAAAATCATACAAGTAATTGTAGCAACAAATCAAATCACAAAAGTCTGAAGATATAGGTAGGTATCCATGACGGAATGAAGGATGTTATCACGAATGTGCACACAGGGTATGCCTGCTGCAGCCTCTCTGATACTTGATTTTCGAATCCGTAAGATCTTCTAAGGAACAAATCAAATCACAAAAGTCTGAAGTTATAGGTAAGATGTCTAGAAACCCTGGTGCTTGCACTTATACCTGTAGAAGTTTGGGATCAACTTGGCGACACTTGGCCTACTTGATAATAGGGATCACTAACGTTTCAGATGGCGCTAATTTCATTTCAGTAAACTGTAACAACAGACCACACAGGGTGTGTTTATTTCCCCAGCATTCGTTTTGAGGCGAAGTGTTCGCCGGTTCTAATTTTAGCTTTGCTATTGGTTGAAAAGAGACATCTGTCAAACTTCACCAATAGCAAAGCTAGAATTAGAAGCCCCTGAACATTGCTCAAAGAAACCACCTTATTGTTGTTTTTTGTATCATTTCAATCATTTGAGAGGTTAACTAAATATTTTTTCGAAGATTGAAAATAATCACGCAGTTTCTTTGATGTGAGGTAAATGAGTTGCAGATTAGAGAACAAATCCACTAGATTATTGTCTAGATATATTCCATTGACTTTTCTTATCGAGCTCTGCGCGGTGATGGTTCTTTTTCGTGACTGACTTCCAAAGGAATTTTCAATTGTAAGTACCCTTCTCTCTATGAGTTACAATGATTATTCAATTCCTTTGTTGCCGGTGGAAAAGGCATTCAGGCCTCCCTCGTTGGGACAAAAAATTTTTAGCATCATTGCAAACTGGAAATAACCAATATATTTTCCTATGTTTTTCAGCACCTGACATTGGAAGGAACTTGAAATGAAATGAATGGTGACAAACAAGATTTTATTGTGAATACTTTGTCTCATTTGAAATATGTTTAGACAGATTGATGAACATCAGGAATACCAAAACTCCTTGTGAAATGACTTCATATGAATTGTTGGATAAACTTTCTTCGTTTGGCAGTATTATCGGGGGAGTAATTTGTTGCCTCATAGTTGTGTCACTTTTTTGTTAATGGCAGCCCAATTTTTAGGATCATTTCTGAAGACAGGGTATAATTGTAGACACAATAATTGAATTATTGTTTAATCCAAGTGAAATAGATCAGAGGTTTTCTAAATTTCGAGTGTAGTCTTTGATTGGAGAGTAATTTTTAGACTTTGAAATGTTACAAACCTTATAAAATCATGTCAAGAAACATTTCTCTACAAAAAATACTTTTTATCAATGAGTCAAATAGCATATAGGGGAGGTAGGTCCACCTTCGGACTGGTACGTGTTCAGACAACGGTTCACCCGTCTTTGTTGGATGACGATTCAACAATATATTATGCAGTTCCACATACATTGCTGTCAGTTTGAATCTGGTTGTGATCAAGAACTTCTGTTTGCGAGTGGAATTCAGAAAAAAAAGTAACAAGTTACTTTCTCCTTATTTTTTAGATGAATTAGGTATTTGATATTGGGTATTAAACTATGTCCTGGCCATTATATATTATTTATTTTGTACAATTAGAGGGATATTTTTATTATGAAATGAATGGACAGGGTCATGTTGTGACTTTGCTATATCAATTTCTTTGAAGGTTACGTTGACTACAGGTTCGGACAGTGTAGAGGAGTAGAGGGTGCATGTCCGAGTGTACTATATTTCTATATAGAACACATTTGGACATCCAAACGTGAACTTTACTTCTATATTATCGCAGTACTTATATAAAAGAAACAAAATATATTTTTAAGTTTCCTTGTATTTGAACGTAAACATTTTAGTTTGAATAAATGTTTTTTTTAATAAGAAGAGTCGTCCAATCCTGTACTACCTTATGTCCGAAGGTTTCCACCCATAGTACACATTCGGACACTTTTCAGTAATTGACATTTATTTTTTCATTAATAAAGCACTACTTCTTCCAACGAATAACATATATATTTTTTTAAAGGTATATGTTATCAATGTAAAACATAAAATCTGTTTCTGTTTTTTGTCCAAAAGTGGATCTTCTATCGAATCTATCGACTGCAATTGTGATTTTCAGCACTTTTTTGGGATGATGAGAGCAGCAGGTGGATGCAATACTCATCCTGAATCAATCCAAGTTGGACAAATATTTCGCTTGATGTCCCTATATTCTCTAATAAAACCACCCAGGGGAAGTAATGTCACTGGAGGGGAAATGAAGAAATCTCTTCTTCATGCTGGAGATCTGAAAGAAAAAAAGATAAAAGTCATTCTCGATATTGAAATAGGAAAAAATATATCCGAATTTGAAGAAGACTTCTCCAACATTTATGAAGCTTTCACTTATTTCTGTGGATATGTGGCAAAAAAAATAAGAAGTAACACCAAATGCGGAGAATGTGTGGAAACGATACTGGGAGAGGGAGATGAAAAGTTCAATTATTTCATAAAAAATAAGAGCCGAGGATTCTTAACATTTCCCTCCAAAAAACTGATAAATTTTCTTCATGATGTTGAGGCTGCAATATCTGAGGTTTTTGAGAGCGAACTAAAAAGAAATTGTTTTTCGGAAATTTTAGGCAAATTGACAAATTTTCCTCCTAAAAGTTCTATAGGTTGTAGACTCCATCAGGAAGAACTATCAATAGATACACTACTGTACTAAAGAGCACAATGAAAGAGCGCTCAAAAATAAATCCAAACATTTAGCTAAAATGGCTGTTATGTTGAAATGGATCAACATTAGTCTTCATAACTTGTATAAATTCTTCTATTTTCTTTCAATTCGACTTTCAGCTTTGAGAGAAAATATGTTGAATAGTCCACCAAACAAGTTTTTGGGTTGTAAACTGAGTTAATTTTCTGAAAATTCACAAAAATCAGAGATTAAGTGCAGCTAGAATATTTCATTGGATAAATTGTGTGTGCTATTTCTGAAATTCTGAAGCAGAGTTAAAGATTCGTTAGGGTTATTTGATTTGATGAATATTTAAAAAATAATGAATTTCACAATATAAACATGGATTATGACCTATTTACGTAAACAAATTACTTTGGGAGATTCATGATTATAACAGTTTAGAAAATACGTTCAATATTTTCTGTTGGAGAAATACAACTTACACAATATGTAAACATTTACAAAATGTGATTTAAAAATATTAACTGATAAATATTACACATTCAACTGAAGAGTGGATTATGATAACTGTTTACAAAAAGTCTACTTGTATCATGATAATGAAAAAAAAAACTCCTCCCCGAAACGTAAATGTGAACTTCTTGGTGAGTCCCATTTACTTTAGGGATATTTTTTTATTGCCAAAGAATGAACTATGAAACTCTGAGTATAATTCTTCAACAGAACACTTCCATGACAATGAATTGTTAGTATCTGATAATAAACCATTTTCAGAAACGTAAATGTGAACTTCTTGGTGAGTCCCATTTACTTTGGGGATATTTTTCCTGTTTGAAAATAATCCAGCAGTGAATCCTATTCCCCACGGAATAATTGGGATGGTGAATTTATGGGAGAGAAAAAAAAAAGATGAACATACTTGAAGGGTTGATACGATGAGGGTGGCAAGTGACAAAATAACAAACAGAAAACTAATCTTCCATTTGAAATACTCATAAACAATTTTCTCATACATCCTTTGGCCACTAGTAACTTTTATTTCGTAAATATGAACAAGGAATTTTGTGGTTAATGAATATTATCACTTGGAACCACTTACAACTATCATTCATACAGAAAATATTCTTTTTGTAAAATTTTACACTCTTCATCCATTACATTATATACATTAATTCGACAATGAACAGAATCAATCCCTATGCTGGCTATATGAAAGACTTTTGTATTGCTGAATTCTGAAAAAAAACATAATTTTATACATATTATAAACGAAGAAAGATATTTCACTCATATTATTGGAATATATTTTTGGGTATCTAAAAAACTGAGAGTACAGCATACAATTTTTTATACCTATCAATATACTGTATGTATTCTTCACTGAATTTCAAAACAAACTTGTGCTGAGTAACAAATTCTTTTAACACGTGAGTAAGGCATGAGATCATGCGAATGCCACGCTTGTTTTTATACAGGGCGGGCGCAGCATTAATGTGATGCCGCACAACATGTTTTCACTCAGACAGCGTATATCTCATCGGGACCTGCGTTATAAGCTAAATAAATGGTAGGCGATCAAGCGCCGTCCTAGTGACCAACTTATATGAGCCGAACCAAATATCAATTGGGATGGTTTTTATGGACATAAAGTGAAAAATTCAAAAAAATTACCATTGTTTTATACGAAACCGCGTGTTTGCTTCGTACATAGCCACAACAATGAATTGTTTCTAGCCAACAGATGACCACAACGCCTAATACATCATGTGACATTACATTGGTACCATGCCGGCTCAATAATACAATTACTTCTATTTAGACGGCTTGAGATCAACATGATGCCGCAAATTAAATCATTCAAAAAACCAATTTAAATTCAAACCTTTTAATATATATATATATATATAATTTTTTTTTAAATTCAAATATTCACTGAAACTTCATAAGGCGATGGCACGCATACTGAATAGGTACAAAATGATCTTATACATATCAACTTTATTTCCACACCCGCAAAAGTCATTGTCGGGCCGTCAGAGGGGGTACAGAATTTTTTTTTAAATTCAAATATTCACTGAAACTTTATAAGGCGATGGCACGCATACTGAATAGGTAAAAAATGATCTTATACATATTAACTTTATTTCCACACCCGCAAAAGTCATTGTCGGGCCGTCAGAGGAGGTACAGAATTTTTTTAAAATTCAAATATTCACTGAAACTTTATAAAGCGATGGCACGCATACTGAATAGGTACAACATGATCTTAGACATATAAACTTCATTTCCACACCCGCAAAAGTCATTGTCGGGCCGTCAGAGGAGGTACAGATTTTTTTTTAAATTCAAATATTCATTGAAACTTTATAAAGCGATGGCACGCATACTGAAAAGGTACAAAATGATCTTATACATATTAACTCTATTTCCACACCCGCAAAAGTCATTGTCGGGCCGTCAGAGGGGGTATAGAATTTTTTTTTAAATTCAAATATTCACTGAAACTTTATAAGGCGATGGCACGCATACTGAATAGGTACAAAATGATCTTATACATATTAACTTTATTTCCACACCCGCAAAAGTCATTGTCGGGCCGTCAGAGGGGGTATAGAATTTTTTAAAAATTCAAATATTCACTTAAACTTTATAAGGCGATGGCACGCATACTGAATAGGTACAAAATGATCTTATACATATAAACTTTATTTCCACACCCGCAAAAGTCATTGTCGGGCCGTCAGAGAGGGTACATAATTTTTTTGAAAAATAAAAATATACACTGAAACTTTATAAGGCGATGGCACGCATACTAAATAGGTACAACATGATCATAAGATCATGTTGTACCTATTTATTCCACACCCGCAAAAGTCATTGTCGGGCCGTCAGAGGGGGTACAGAATTTTTTTGAAAAATAAAAATATACACTGAAACTTTATAAGGCGATGGCACGCATACTAAATAGGTACAACATGATCATAAGATCATGTTGTACCTATTTAGTATGCGTATAAAGTTTATATGTATAAACATATAAACTTTATTTCCACACCCGCAAAAGTCATTGTCGGGATATACCTTATTCATCAGAATAAAAGAAAACAAATTCCTATATTTGATTATTGAAAATAAATCTGGAAGATGTGTAGGTATATAAACATTTATTTTCTGAAATAGTTACATACAAAATACATGATAAATAAGAATTCTCTCAAATGTAGTACTTCTGGATGAGTTGAAACCTACGAATACCAAGGTAAGAATGTTTTTGAACAATCACGGTTCAAGCAACTACAAAACCATCTGGCTTGAGGGGGACTGTCTGTTAGGGGGTCTAAAAATTGAAATATCAAAAGAGTGGTTTGGTAATGAGAGAGAAATGTTCATTTGGAGTATTTTTCCAAATTGATTCCAATCATAGTTGGATTTAAATAAATAATAGAATTTTGTACTTAAAAATATTGGTTGCTGATAAGTGGTTATAGTGCCTAGTTTAATGACTATGTTGATTTTAAAAACTAATTTGGAAAGTTTTGACTCAAATAAAAAATTCACAAAATTCCAATTCATATAGTGAATAATAGGTTCATCTTCAACCTGTCAATAACAAGTTGATACCTAGATTGTACATTGGGACATTTATTGGTCTCTGTGCTTATTTATAAAAGAATCTGATAATATGAAAAATTGTATGCATTCAACATCTCATGTGCCAATTGTACCATGTGTAATAAATATTTACATACTGTTTGCACTTGTTACACAAATTATTATGTTAAGTGAGTATAGTAGTGAAAGAGCCTGGCAAAATTCCTGTTCTTCTTTTCGGTTCCTTATATACATTTTTCAAGTTGAACAAAAAGGTATATATTCATTTTAAACGGATCTGTTTAATTTCTTGCAGTATTATATACCTAATATATTTAATAACCATACTTGAGAATCATTTATAATTTCGGTCGATTCTACTATATTTTTCTGTAGTGCATAAGTTCCTTCTCCAATTTTTATTTTGATGAAAAATAATATTGTTTTAATATATCCATGTGCAGGTATATTTATTAGTTTTCAGAGAGTTTTTAACAATTCCAATGTATTCCAATAAATAAACCATCTACAAAATGCTGACTTTCACACTGATAAAAAAATTATTCTTACTTTGTGTTTGATAAGCGCCACTGATTCTTACCTTGTTATTCTTGTCACTTGGAATTAAAATACATTTATATATTAACACGTTGAGGACGTCAGTACAAAAAAGTCACTCACCGACAATATTTTTTTGGTTACTTTCATTCAAGTATGACTTATTGTATTTATATATATATATATATATATATATAAATACAATAAGTCATACTTGAATGAAGTAACAAAAAATATTTACTGATCTTACTGACTCTAACGTTAATATTAAATGTATTTTAATTCCAAGTGCAAATAAGTAAATCAGTCATCAACACAAAGTAGAATAATTTTATCAGTAAATCACATTTAGATATATTTATTGGAATACATTGTAATTAAACTTTATAAATAATATATATATATATATATATATATATATATATATATAAATACAATAAGTCATACTTGAATGAAAGTAACCAAAAAAAATATTGTCGGCTGAGTGACTTTTTTTTTGTACTGACGTCCTCAACGTGTTAATATATAAATGTATTTTTAATTCCAAGTGACAAGAATAACAAGGTAAGAATCAGTGGCGCTTATCAAACACAAAGTAAGAATAATTTTTTTATCAGTGTGAAAGTCAGCATTCTGTAGATGGTATATTTATTGGAATACATTGGAATTGTTAAAAACTCTCTGAAAACTAATAAATATACCTGCACATGGATATATTAAAACAATATTATTTTTCATCAAAATAAAAATTGGAGAAGGAACTTACGCACTACAGAAAATATAAGTAGAATCGACCGAAATTATAAATGATTCTCAAGTATGGTTATTAAATATATTAGGTATATAATACTGCAAGAAATTAAACAGATCCGTTTAAAATGAATATATACCTTTTTGTTCAACTTGAAAAATGTATATAAGGAACCGAAAAGAAGAACAGGAATTTTGCCAGGCTCTTTCACTACTATACTCACTTAACATAATAATTTGTGTAACAAGTGCAAACAGTATGTAAATATTTATTACACATGGTACAATTGGCACATGAGATGTTGAATGCATACAATTTTTCATATTATCAGATTCTTTTATAAATAAGCACAGAGACCAATAAATGTCCCAATGTACAATCTAGGTATCAACTTGTTATTGACAGGTTGAAGATGAACCTATTATTCACTATATGAATTGGAATTTTGTGAATTTTTTATTTAGCAAAACTTTCCAAATTATTAATTAGTTTTTAAAATCAACATAGTCATTAAACTAGGCACTATAACCACTTATCAGCAACCAATATTTTTAAGTACAAAATTCTATTATTTATCTAAATCCAACTATGATTGGAATCAATTTGGAAAAATACTCCAAATGAACATTTCTCTCTCATTACCAAACCACTCTTTTGATATTTCAATTTTTAGACCCCCTAACAGACAGTCCCCCTCAAGCCAGATGGTTTTGTAGTTGCTTGAACCGTGATTGTTCAAAAACATTCTTACCTTGGTATTCGTAGGTTTCAACTCATCCAGAAGTACTACATTTGAGAGAATTCTTATTTATCATGTATTTTGTATGTAACTATTTCAGAAAATAAATGTTTATATACCTACACATCTTCCAGATTTATTTCAATAATCAAATATAGGAATTTGTTTTCTTTTATTCTGATGAATAAGGTATATCCCGACAATGACTTTTGCGGGTGTGGAAATAAAGTTTATATGTTTATACATATAAACTTTATACGCATACTAAATAGGTACAACATGATCTTATGATCATGTTGTACCTATTTAGTATGCGTGCCATCGCCTTATAAAGTTTCAGTGTATATTTTTATTTTTCAAAAAAATTCTGTACCCCCTCTGGCGGCCCGACAATGACTTGCGGGTGTGGAAATAAAGTTAATATGTAAAGATCATTTTGTACCTATTCAGTATGCGTCCCATCGCTTTATAAAGTTTCAGTGAATATTTGAATTGAAAAAAAATTCTGTACCCCCTCTGACGGCCCGACAATGACTTTTGCGGGTGTGGAAATAAAGTTGATATTTATAAGATCATTTTGTACCTATTCAGTATGCGTGCCATCGCCTAATAAAGTTTCAGTGAATTTTTGAATTTTTAAAAAAATTCTGTACCTTCTCTGACGGCCCGACAATGACTTTTGCGGGTGTGGAAATAAAGTTTATATGTATAAGATCATTTTGTACCTATTCAGTATGCGTGCCATCGCCTTATAAAGTTTCAGTGAATATTTGAATTTTTAAAAAAATTCTGTACCCCCTCTGACGGCCCGACAATGACTTTTGCGGGTGTGGAAATAAAGTTGATATGTATAAGATCATTTTGTACCTATTCAGTATGCGTGCCATCGCCTTATAAAGTTTCAGTGAATATTTGATTTAAAAAAAAATTCTGTACCCCCTCTGACGGCCCGACAATGACTTTTGCGGGTGTGGAAATAAAGTTATATGTATAAGATCATTTTGTACCTATTCAGTATGCGTGCCATCGCCTTATAAAGTTTCAGTGAATATTTGAATTTAAAAAAAAATTCTGTACCTCCCTCTGACGGCCCGACAATGACTTTTGCGGGTGTGGAAATAGAGTTAATATGTATAAGATCATTTTGTACCTATTCAGTATGCGTGCCATCGCTTTATAAAGTTTCAGTGAATATTTGAATTTAAAAAAAAATTCTGTACCTCCTCTGACGGTCCGACAATGACTTTTGCGGGTCACTTCCTAAATTTTCTTCTACAGCCCTCCTTCGAACGATTTTAAAATAAACACATCCACCGACCCACCCAAAATACGAATTATCGCTTAATTTGGAAATAGAATTTCTCACTTGATATATCACATTGATTACCATTTTCCTAATGCGCGATCATTTGTTTCCTCCGTTAATGATAATACCTTCCCAGTTTGAGAATAAGATGCTGAAGAGTTTAGCGAACTGATCGGGAACACAAAACGGTTCTTTCTAATCAAGCGCGTGCTTACGAAAGGCAGTGTTGCCAGATCGAAAACCGTGGATGAGAAAACCGTGGCTGTTTTCACACCCGTCTGAAAAATATATTTATGGAAATACCTGAAATAAGTCAACATTATTTTTGTAGAAATATTATTTCCAATTTCACGAAAAAAAATCTGTGAGGTGTTTATAACTTTTTTGGAATAAATAGTGATAGATAAAAAAAATCACGAGCATTACTGGAATATATTCATAACTGACCATATAATCCAAACCCTTCTTCAAACTAATAATTATATACAGAGTTCCAGACTATTTCAAAAGTTTTACAGGTTCTTCAAAGAATTAAAAGGCATTTGAGGTGCTCTTCCATAGCAAATCCAAAAAATATGTAATACAATCAACATGATTTTGTGAGCGAAGTAGCATTGATTTGAAAGAATTAAGTGTTGAACATTCTTTTATGTGGTCCTGGTGAAATAAATAATTCATGGTTTTTGAATAATTAGTTCTCATATCTATTATTCCTCGTAGCATGGTTGTGTATTTGATGACAAAAAGTTATATATTCCCCAAAGTAAGAGGGGCATAAATTATGCAATATTTTTCAAATAAATGCCATTGAGAAATAGAATACATTCAGCATCAATTGAGTAGGTGTATACCTATTACATCTGAGCACAATACGCATAGCTCTATTCTTAAGTTTTTGGAGAGCAGCAATCTTATTATTACACATCAAGTAAAGCAGACTAGCACAGTATTCATTGCGGTTGTATGATTGTTCTATAAACTGTTATTGAAGTTTGAACAGTTAAATTTGATTGGTCTTAAAGTTATATTTTTTTATTTGTTATTATTATTATTTATTAATATTCAAAAATTCTGATGTTGTTCAAAGAGTTATTAATCTTTTCAATTGCCGTATTTAGACTTTGGTCACTTGCAACTATTATAGTATCATCTGCAAAAAGACTTTCACATAGCTAATATCGTTCAAGTACTCCAGAGATGACTGTTTTTTTTTGTGATATCACATCATTTACTTTTATTGATTGAAAGCGATTAGTGCCTGTAAACCATTTTAGAACATAACCATCAAAGCCATAATATTGCAGTATATTACAATATACTTATCTTTGTCTATCAATAATTTCCATTTTGAAATTGTTGCTTGTAAGGCTGTTTCGCAAGAGTGGTTTGCTAAAAATCCTGACTGATAATCCATTAGTAAATGGTTCTTCTTTATATATTTTATTTGTGAGTAAATTGACATTTCTAGTAGTTTTCCATACAGGGTAACGTATTGAGTGGTCTGAAATTAGCTGCCTCAGTAATGTTAATAATTTTTGGAATTGGTATAACTGTACTAGTTTCAAGTTGTTCTGGAAATTTGCCAGTTTCAAGAATTGACGAAATTCAAAATGACATGACCAATTACTTGAAATATACTTTTCAAAACCCTACCATTGATTACATCAGAATTACATTTATCATCTATTTCACATACTATACTTTTTAGTTTGTTGAGAGTTTTTCAAAGTGTGATATTCTACTTTCTATCTGAGGAAGTTCTACTGCTGACCATGATGCTGTGTGAATAATAGATTTTATTTCTGTAATGCTATCAAGGAAATATATGTTGAAATTCTCTGCCTTATTTGCATCATCTTTTATTGAGCTAATGCAACCATCTATGTTAAATGTTATAATACTTGGAATTTCAGGATTATTTGGATGTATAAGTGTTTTCAATGTTTTCCACATTTTTTTGGGGTTACGTATATTTGAGTCTATTTTGTTTTCATAGTATAGTTTTTTCTTCTTTTTAAGTGTATTCACTGCTGCACTCCTACATTTTTTATAGTTTTCCCAATGTATTGTTTTTTCGTTTATATTAGTACTATTTCTAAAAGTGCGATAAGCTTCATTTCTGTTATTAGTTAGATTCATTACCTCATAGTCAAACCAGGGAAAATTATTATATTTGCAGTTGATAGTTTTTTGTGGCGAAATTTTATTCACCTTTTGTTCCAGATTTTCTATAATTTTTTTATAAATACAATCAATATCATTAGAATTAAGTGCCCATTCACATAATATTAGTTTATTATTCAATTCCTCTAGTTTAGTATGAGAATAATTTCTGAAAGTTATTTTCTTTATATGAAGACTAGTCTATTACTTTATGCCAGGGTTGGAAAACATTATGATTTTTTCAATTAATCCAAAAAATTATGAATTTAAAAAAATCACGATTTTTTTAAAAACCTATAGTTTGATTGAATTTTGCAAGTGCTATAGACTGAGCCTAACGTAGATACTAAATCCTGTAGTAAACCAGCGATTAACCGAAATGTTTCAAGTATGGAACTAATAGTTTGAATCAGTTTTATTGCCGCTAATAGTGAAACTCAAATCGAAATCAAAACCGTTCAAACCTGTAATGTTCGCAGAGGAAGCAATTAACAATGTCACACCACTTGAGTGGTGGATGGCACAAAAAATGTGTTTGAGAAAGAGGAACAGTAAAAAATATATCCAATATTAAGGCAACTATTTGGGGCAATAGCCCCTTCAGCAAAAAATCATTTGATTTAAATTAAAATGATTGAATCATGCCAACGCTGCTTTATGCACTGCTTATGTAAAACCTAGGTTCCATTTGGTTGCCATTTCACAAATGCTACATTGATCAGTTAGATTCAGTATCAACAAAGGTAATTCATGAAGTGTGTGTAATTCGAGATTGGTTATGATGACAATCTGCTGCTTTCCTATCTTTGGAGGATCATAGAACCTACTCTGCATGTTCATCTTAACTCTTTTGAATTATTGTTAGCACAATTGAGCTTTTTTTAGATCTTCAAATTGAAGGTGGGCCTGAGTACTAATAGATTTAGAAAAAAAATGATTTTATGGAGAGCATATGAATATTAGGTAATAATAGAATGCCAAAAAATATACCTGCAATCAGCTGAGTTTATTTCATCATTCAGTATAGTAATTGAGATTCATTCCCTCAAGATTATTTTTTAATTGTGATATCTAGATTAATATGCTCCACATGATCTATTGAATATCAGCTTGTAAAAATTAAAAATGTCAATCAATAATAAAAAATATTTATCTTTACAATTTCATATGTTTGATACACTTCATAATTACCAAACTAAGCAATTCAAAAGTTTTATCAGGAATGAAATTTAAAAAAAATCTATTCAAAGATAACTTTAAGAGACATTTATTTTTTTTTTCTTTCAAATTTTGATGCAATCAATTAGAAATCAGTATTTAGATTAAGGTCCCTATTAGAAACACTGATGTTTCTTGGGGTTAAGATTATAACTATTGAAGAATGCATATTCTGTAATCACAATGGTTCAAGGAATATTCTATAAAATTGTCTGGACCTCTGCATGGGGTTTCTAGTTGAAGAAAAGGAAATAAAAATATTTGTGATCATCGTTTTCAATTTCGAGCCATACTCGACCAGTGTCAATCAGATTATTCAAAATAATTTAAAAAGTTAGTAGTCTAATGTTGATTTAAAATTGTAAATTTTCCAAATAATTGTTTTTTATCAATGAATGTTTTTACTTACCTTGAGAGCTGCTTGGGCATGGCAATGAATAATTTAGGATTATAGACAACTATTCAAGTTGTACGCATTTCAAAAAGAAATTTCTCCACTGGATAACCCCTCTGAATAATAAAAAGAATTCAAGTCAATTTATCTTTGGAACAACAAAAAGGTCTTATAACCTGAATGACTATAATATGGATTAAAACCTACCTCTGATGGCCAGTGATCAAAAACATGATGAAAAGTAATGATTGAAAAAAACCTGTTTTTGAGAAGGAACAATTGGACGCTGAGGTGGTGGGTGGGTGTTTTTTTAGAGAATTTGTTAGTTTAGTAAATATTTAAGTTTTGTATCCTATTGACAGGAATGAGAACAGCTATACAACAATAAAGGTTCACAACTGATATAAGTCAATATAATGGAAATTAGATCGGGAAATTTGTCGAATAATGATGTATTGGTGCAAATATCTATTTGAAAGATGTAGCTTGTTGTTATATGCATGCTTCCAAATTATTGTAAAGTCTGATAACTGTCTGTGAGTTGACACGTTAAGCCCCAACATTTCCTTGGGACATCGAGGTATCAGGATAAAGACACACAGCAACATTTAGTTTCATGCCGGGAAGGTGCTATGTACTACACGCTTCAATGTTAACGTTATTGCAAATCAAAACGCCCGGTCCCAAGAGTAGATCGCTGTTTGTGGGTTGAGAAAATTTCAATATACAGAAAAGTTACATCAATTTTTGTGTTTAATTGCATTATTTTAGCAAATAATAATTCATTATGAGAAATTACAATCATTCATCGAATAATACAATCACTAAATATATTTTTGTAACATTGTATTCCTGGGTGTTCAATTGTGCAGATGATATATTTCAACCGATTAAAGTGAGGGTATTTAAAAAAAGTTAACACCCAGCATTAACAATAATCAGACACTTTGGTGGAGCATTTAGTGCATGTCAATTAATGACATTGCTTATTTATTTTTGAGCAACATCATGTGTATTATAGCAAGTTTGGTCCAGTTTAGAAAAAAAAGTAACACTAGATTAAAGAAAGGCGGTTGTATTTTTTTTTTCGTCCAGACCGGGTGTCATCCATGTAAAACCTCTTTTTTTCAAAAATCAGCTGATGGTATTGACATTTTAATTAACAAAACCATGTTTTAAAAAAAATCTGGTCCCAACAGAAACGATTTTTTTCGGGGCTTAATGTGTTGAAGAGTAAGCATTACAGGACTTATAAACTTTGTTGATCTCCCCGAGATAATTTTCTGCAAATCATGTGCTATATTTACTTTCCTACCAGAAAGTCCTCACAAAACATATAATGGGTCTGGTGACTTGTTCAGATGTAATATTAAGTCTATAGTATCATTCAGCTATGGTATCATTAAAACGAAATGCTATATACAATGCGGCTTTTAATAGCCCCCCCCCTGTTAACTTTTGAACGGTTCGACGAAGAACAATGAAAAAAGGTATTGAATGAAATCACCGATACCACTTTTTGAAATGAAAGACATTGTGAGTGCCCGATAAATGGGCTGGGGGGCACATCAACTTAAAAATTTCAAGTGGCACATCGATGGAAAGATAACTCAATTCTCTTTTCAACAATCTAGTTTTTTTTTTCAATTTCGTTAATACGTTTTTTTACAATATGCATTTGAAATGTCAAGTATAACAAAATTTCAAATGCTAATTGTAAAAAAACGTTTGAACGAAATTCAAAAAAAAATAGGATGGTTGAAAAGAGAATTGGATAATCTTTTCAACGATGTGCCACTTGCTATTTGAAATTTTCAACTTGATGTGCCCCAGCCGCGTTATTTATCGAGGAATCACAATGTCTTCTATTCAAAAGTAATATCGGTGATATCATTCAAAATAGTTTTAGTCCCGTTCTTCTATGTCAAAGAGTTCAAAAGTTAACATTGAGTGAAGGGGAAGGCTATAAAAGCAGCTGATATGTGATTCCGTAGAACAACTATAGTTGAAAGAAAAATTGAATTACCTTTTCAACGATGTGCAAATTGACCTCTATGCCTTTCGAAATTTTTAAGTAGATGTGCCCCCAACCCCCTCTGGCGAGTAATTGTTATGTATCTTCTCTCAAAAAGTAGGACTGGTAATACCATTCAATAAATGTTATGTCTCATTGTTTCACATCAAACCATTCAAAAGTTATTGAGGTAGCGGTACCATTGAGATATCATTCAATACGTTTTTAATTGTTCTACGTCGAACCGTTCTGAAGTGAACAGGGGGGGAGACTATCAAAAGCAGCACTGTATATAAGAATAAATAGCTATTCTCATGTACTCAATATTGAATGAAACTGAATACTCACATGCATAATGGTTTTGCATCCTTCAGGAGCTTCTTCTCTCCAATGCAATGGCTGGGAAAATGTTTCGAGCAAATAAACGCAAAAGCAGGGAGATATTTTCCGATAGAATCTGACCATTGCTTGCGTTTGCTCTCATCCTAGAGAATAGAGATTATTTTCAGCACATAAACCATCAACTGTTTTATTTGTAGATATCTACACAACTGAAGTGGGATTTCAAGACACAGTTATGAAACTAATATATTTTGTTGTCCTGTGTTTATTTCAGAATGCCTGATTTTAGATAGATTTGTTCTCTGAACCTTATGGGATACGTGATTCCTTTCTTTTATATTCATCAAATATCACAAAGAAAAAGTTTTAAATAGTTTTTGTTTTCTGGATTATTCGTACTTATGATTTATTTGTCTATTGCAGTGAATCCACCGTTTTTTATTTGTCCAAACCTCCGTTATTATAAATAAAAATTTCAAGCAAATGTAAGACATTTTGGGTTTTGAATTCATTTCAAACTTTCACAGTAACTTGCTTATGTTTATATTAGTGAGTACATATTTGGGTTCATTTTAATGTGCAACCACATTATTTATATTATTGTGGTGCAACTAGAATATTTTTAAATCATTTCAAGAGAAAATATGGTTCTTTTGACAGGCGGAGAATTATGAAATTGTCAGAAAATGTTAAATTCAATGCATACAATATGATGGACTATGAAAATGTCATTTAGTTAATTCGTCAAAATTTGTACTTGCCTTTGGTACTGAATACAGGTGTATACTCGAATCTGCGGCATTAAAGTGTCCACACAAAATGCAAAAGGGGCCCATTTTACAAAAAGTATCCTTACACACTACACTACTAAAAAATTAACACTTCCTTACGCACTAATAAACGACGTAATTTGAATGAACGAACTAAAAAATGAGATAGGCAAGATTTCAAATCAACGAGAACGCATAGACACCGACAAAATATAAAATAATTTCATATAAGATGCTGGAGATGTCAAAAATAAAGTTTTGACATTAAGCGAGGAAATATTTGTTTACATTTTTTGACGGCGCCATCTACCACAGAGATGGCAGAGAGAAGCTCCGTTGACTTCAATAGGTGGTGTCCCCTCGAAAATCAAAACAATATCGAATCAGTCCCAGCACCAGGGTTTTTAGACATCTTAGTTATAGGTAGGTAGGTATCCATGACGAAATGAAGGATGTTATCACGAATGTGCACACAGGGTATGTCTGCTGCAGCCTCTCTGATACTTGATTTTCGAATCCGTAAGATCTTCTAGGTTGATTGCAGCTAACCATAGAGCTCTTCTCCTCCCCGATAAGTCATTTTTACTGGTCAAAAACTTATGATTTAAAACTGTAGACACCGAGTGAAACCCGACTCTATCCCTGTCGTGACGGGACCCACAGTTAACTACAATGTAAATAAAGGGCATTTTTCTTCAGTTGAAGCACGAATTATAATCCTAAATTGAAAAAACTATTCAAATTCGCACAGAAAATCACAAAATAAACACTTTTACCACTATGGTCGCTTATGACGAATTACAATGTGTGCCAACAGCCGCCATATTGCTTTCGTTTTGACAGGTCGATGGATTGCCTAATATTCCGATAAACTAACCTTGTAATTCATTGTAAGTTTTCAACTCAATTGTTAATACATAAGTGGAAAGTGGAATGTCCCACTACCAAGATTCATTTGGGGTATTATTATGAATTATGACAATCACAAAAAACAATGAATCATGTTTTGAAACTGAATTCGACTTGGTTTCAAAACTCTATGAATACGTTTTGAATAGTTTTATATATGACGTGATCGTTTCAACGCCAGAATGGATGTATTTGAATCACAGGACGAATACGTTTTGAATACATGGACGCCAAAAAACAGCTTTGAATTCCAATAAATAAATTCGCTTTCTGAAAAATATATATTCTAGTCTGAAGGAAGTGAGTGATGCAGTGTTTTGTGATTTATCTGAAGCTTTTGACTGTTACGTAAGCTTCATCTCTACCGCTTCAGACGACGAAGCTTCAACTGGTTCGAGTCCTATCTAAGTGAAATAACCCAAATTGTTAAAACTGATAGTGTCTCAGCTTTTGGGCAAATTAAGAGATGTTCACTATTTTGGCAGAACACAAGACTATCTTCTTGCAAGAACTCAAATTATCTTCGTAGTAAAATGACTCGTATATGTATGAATTAATTTGTATCTTCTCTGAACTACCTTTCATTTGCCCATGAGATGACAATCTTCTGACTATGAGTATATTTTATTTGGAGATGGAAAATTCTAAATAGAGTTTATATTTTCTTCTAAAGAGCCATGGAACCCTCTGTAATGGTTTGGAATTCACTAGCCAAAATCAAGATATCTTATTCATAGAATGAAAAGTCCACGCTTACTTGTGAAATTCATGTGTTTATTAAAAAGTGATATGTATACTAATAATAGTCATTAACCTTATCGATCTTGACACTGGGCCTTGTTCTTCGACCAACTGCTTGGTTTAGATTCCCCTCCTCCGATTATCTCATGCGGGGTGTTACTGAAAATTAAAAGGAAAACTGATTTAGATTGTTTCCTCTACTCGCCTTCGTTAGTAGGGCTCACTTTTTCCGGATAAGTCATTCTAAGATAGCTGGAAGCAGCCTAGACTGTCGCAGACCAGGATTAATCGATTTCTCAACTTCATCAACATATTTTATGATATCTACAATGAACTCTCTGATTTTGTTCAGGTCCGAAGGTTGTTAGAGAGGTAATAGTCCGGCAGAGATGGGCAGTGAATGGCTTGGTAATAGTTTGTATCGGAAAGTTTAATGAAACAATGTCATCGGGGACATTTTCCAACGCCCTCAATGTTCAAGTCAATTCATCGACTAGAGACATCAGTCCACTTTCCTACCTTTCCTTCTTCCTTCGTGGAAGTTTCCATGATCCCAAAAAAGCCGTTTACGAAGAAATGACTTTAGAAAAATCACCAGATCTCCAAGAAAAATCGGGCAGTCATCTGATTTTTGACAGATGTAAACATTGTAGTAAATTTCAAGGATTTCATCTCATTTCCGCGCCAACTGTTCTGTGAGGGATCTTGTTCGTAGAATCCATTAGTTATGTCTATGGTAGTAGGGCACAAGCAAAGACCCTCAGAGCAATAAAAACATAAGGGGGCTTTT